>CAIGRL010175358.1:18614-29986 GCA_903798325.1 Fraxinus xanthoxyloides | reverse complement strand
ATTCTTGTTTGCAAAGAACTTTTCGCGACTTCATCTATTCTTCATTCTTGATAAAAGTTTTATTTGTCAACACTTTGATTTAAGTGTAAATCTCTCTTCATACTTAACTTGTATTATTTGTTAAGAGAGATTATTGGGTAGAAAACTTGGATACAAAACTCAAACTATTTCATTATCAATAAAAAAAGTCTGTGGCTTTGGAGGAGGCGATGGAGGAAAGTGGGCATAGAAGTGAGTGTAGAAGGCATTTTCCTAAGCTTACATCATCGCCACTGAACTTGGATGGCATCTTGTTGAAATTGTATGGCAGCCTGTTGCACTTGCAACTGGTGAAACATTCCATCAAGACTATCAACAGAAGATGTAAATGAATCAATGCGGTCGTTTAGAAGATTGTAGTGATTCTCGATAAATGTGAAGCTACCACCCGAAAAATGAGGAATACTGGAGGTCGGAATGTCATAAGGGAGAATTGAAACTTGCAGTACATCATCAACATCATTGCCCTCGAAAGGTAGAGCCGAAGGACCTGAGGCGAGGTCGAACCATTTTGTGTGTGCTACCCATTGACCATGTTCTTTTACTATCTTCATCCACTTAATAGTTTGAATATTGATGGTATCGAAAATGTCTCATCATTTAGATGTATATCAAAATGTTTAAAAAATTTCGTAAGAAGCATTCCATAAGGTAAAGCTTTAACATGACGCATTTAATGAACAAGTTTCATAAGACCTAATATAATAGTTGGAAAATCTGATTTTCGCCCGATAAGAAATGAATCGAGAATGAAAAGATCAAATTTTTTTTACTTCATCTTGGTGACCTTTTCGTGGAATAATGACATGCGAATGATATTTTGTAAAACTATACATGAAAGAGTTAATTGGTTTGCACTAGATTTAGTTATATTCTCAATATTCTTCCCGATGACATGCCTCGGTAGGGTCATACCCTTCTAAAGTGAGATGAGTTTTATGAAGGAAAATTTGAGTCTCACACATATCAAGCTCGAGAACATCACGGATGAGAGCTTTGTTGATGGTAATACAAATATTCTTAAGTAAATAATAGATTTCATCCGAATGGGGGAGCAATAACCATGTTTTTATAAATAAAAAATATGAGACGTAGATAGACATGTTCCTCTAATGTAGAAATAGACACCCAACTCATATTTTTCAAAATACTTCTCTATATGATATGAGGGTGCTTCAATAGTAAAATCGGCAAAATCAACATTTTTACATATTAAAATTGGGGATTTTTCAAAAGGGTTGGCCAACACCTCGGGTTCCGTGTTGAATTCTTCGTCGGATGAAGGTGGAAGAGATCTTCTCATGGTGATTTTAAGTCGTTTTCCCGTTCTTCTAGACCCCGATATTTCAAGAAAATTGACGAGGTAGGGAAGAAGTGTGTTGGGATTTGGATTAAGTGGAATGTGAGATGTTAGAGGATGAAAATTTGAAATTTTGGGAGATTGATGATGTAAAAGTGATGGGTTTTTTGAAATTGATAAGAGATTGACGAATTTGAGTGAAAGGTTGAAGAATATAGAGCGGATTTAGGGAGAGAAATGAGAGAAAAATGGAAGAGAATGGATGAAAAATAATCTTTTACGCGATAAGTAAACTAGATCCGTACTTACTCGGACATTCGGTTAACGATCCGGACATCCGGATTGGCAGAACTGATTTTTCTACTCAAACTGGACAAGGTTTCCGGGCAATCTATTTGACTCGTATGGTCCCATTTTTTGAGTTAAATACAAAATAAATAATGCTATATATAGAAATAGAACATGTAAGAACACATAGTATGGATTCAACTTAGTTATGCACTTCGAATTCATCAATAATGCCAAGACTTCTTCGAATATGTGAGGATTGATCAAGTACAAGAGGTTTAGTGAAGATATTAGCCAATTGATTTTCCGTGTTCACAATACAATATCTCCCTTTTTATGTGTGATCTCTTAGGAAGTGATGTGTAATCTCAATGTGCTTCATTCGAGAGTACAAGATGGGATTCTTACACAAGTTTATGATACTAGTGTTATCACATGTGATAGGTATATAATCAAATGACACGTGATAATCACTAAGAGTTTGTTTCATCCATAACACGTGGGCACAATAACTAGCAGCCGAGATGTATTCGACTTTGACGGTTGATAATGCTATGAAATTTTGTTTCTTACTCAACCACGACACAACTGCGAAGCCTAGGAAGTGATAAGTCCCACTAGTGCTTTTGCAATCAATTGTGCAACCGGCCCAATCAGTATCTGAATAGCTAAGAATAGCAATATGAGTTCTATTTGGATATCAAAGCCCTAAGGTTCTAGTGCACGAATATATTTAAAAATTCGTTTTACGACACTAAGGTGAGATTCTTTAGGATTTGATTGAAATCTAGCACATAAACACACATTAAACATAATATCAAGTCTACTTGCGATTAAGTAAAGAAGGGATCTAATCATACCTTAATATTTTGAGACATCAATGGAAGTACCTTGATCATCTTTATCCAATTTTACTGATGTAATCATGTGAGTGTTCATAGGCTTTAAATCATCCATTTCAAACCTCTCGAGCATATCCAATACATATTTATTTTGATTGATAAATATACCATCATTAGTTTGCTTAATTTGGAGACCAGTGAAGAATTTGAGTTCTACCATCATATTTATCTCAAATTCCGTGCTTATGCATTTTGAGAATTCTTCACAAAGATGGATATTAGTTGCACCAAATATAATATTATTAACATAAATTTGAACAACAATCATATTATTATTTTGAGTTTTGACAAAAAGGGTATTATCCGATTTTCCTATTGAAAAGCTATTTGAAAGTAAAAATTTGCTCAATTTTTCATACCAAGCTCTAGGAACTTATTTTAAACCATAAAGAGCCTTTCTAAATTTGAAAACATAGTTCGGATACTTGTGATCTTTAAAGTCGGGTGGTTGCTCGACAAAAACTTCTTGAATGAGGTCATTTAGAAATTCAATTTTGACATCTATTTGATAGAGAGTAAATCATTTATAACAAGCAAATGTAAAAAACATGCGAATGGATTCTAATCTAGCAATCAATGCAAAAATTTCTTCAAAATCAATACATTCTTCTTGATTGTAACTTTGGACTACTAATCTAGCCCTGTTATGCACAATAATCTCATTTTCATCTTGTTTATTTTTAAAAACCTATTTTGTACTGGTGACGGTTTGATCATTTAGTTTAACGACTAAATCTCAAACATGATTTTTTTCAAATTGATTTAGTTTTTCTTGCATAGCTAGAATCCAAATCAAACTTGGCTTCCTTGATATTTTTTTGTTCAATTTGTGATATAAAAGTACAACTATTTAGGTGACTTCTAGTAAAAGCTCTAGTAGTAATACCTTTGAATGGATCACCAATAATAAGTTCTTTTAGATGAGAGGGAACAAACCTCCATTATTTTGGTAGAGCATGATGATTTGATACTTTGGTGGGTTTTACTTCACTTTGTTGAACGTTGTTCTTCCTTATGTTCCTGTTTTGGTTCATCCTTACTTTGGTTTTAAATATTCATTTGTTTAAAAGGAGTTTCCAATTCTACATCATTAGCAATACCTTTCTCATGATCAAGACGATTAGTTTCATTGAAAGTAACATGCATAGATTTTTCAATTACTAGAGTTCTCTTGTTAAATATTCTATAAGCTTTTCTAGTCGATGAGGAGCCTAGAAAGATTCCAATATCGAATTTTTAATCAAATTTTCTTTTGTGTTTAAAATAAAGTATTTACAATCAAAAACATTAAAATAGCAGATATTTGGAATTCTATTTTTCCAAAACTCATATGAGGTTTTAATTTTCTTTCAACTAACTAAAGCTCTATTTATAATATAACAAGTGTCGTTGAAGGCTTTAGCCCTAAAGTATTTTGGGATGCTATTTTCATTTAGTATGGTCCTAGCACTTTCTTGTAATATACGATTCTTCCTTTTTGTTACACCATTTTGTTAAGGAGTTCTAGAAGTCGAGAAATTATGTTCATATCCATTTTCATTGAAAAAATTATCAAAAACGAATTGTTAGATTTTCCACCTTGATCACTTCTAATAGTTGTAATATAGTATCATTTTTCATTTTGAACCTTTTTTGCAAAAGTGTTTGAATTTTTTCAAAACTTTGTCTTTAAGATTTAGGAATAGAACCCAAGTGAGTCTAGAAAAGTCATCGACAATGATCAAGGCACAATATTTTCCACCTAAGTTAGCAGTTCTAGAAGGTCCAAAAAGATCTATGTGGAGTAGTTGAAGTGATTTTGTAGTTGAAAAATATAGTTTAGGTTTAAATGAGCCTTTTACTTGTTCATCAAATAAAAAAGTATCACAAATTTTATCTTTATCAAATTTCAATTTTGGTAGACCTTTGACAAAATAATTTTTGGAGATTTTGAAAGAAGATCCATGCTAACATGGCCTAATATCCTATGCCACAACCAAGTCTCCTCCTTTAAACTCGATAAACATTTTTCATCACTTTCAAATTCGATATTTATAATATACACATCTTTGCTATGTCTCCCTATAAACATCATTTCTTTTGATGTAGCGTTCTTAATAAGACATTTAGAAGAATCGAATTTAATATGATAACATTTATAACATAATTGACTAATACTATACAAATTATGTTTGAGGTTATCTACTAATAACACGTTTTCAATAGAAGGAGAAGAATAATTACCAATGTTTCCAATTCCAATATTTGTTTTCCTTTAGCATTATCTTTGATTGTGATACGACCTCCATCATGTACTTTGAAATTTGATAATAACGTTCTATTCACAAGTCATGTGTCTTGAGTATCCACTATCCAAGAACTATTTGCTTTCAACTTCTTTAGTTCCTACAAGAAAATAATTCAATTTTTTTTATCTTACCCATACAAGTTTGGGTCCTTGGTAGTTAGTTTTAGTGTATTCTCAAATCCACTTGTTCTTACTGTCAAAGTGTAGTCTCTTTTCGGTTAGACAATTATATGCAATACGTCCATTTTTATTGCAAGAGCTACGTATAGTTTTTTCAAGGAGGGGTGTTTGAAGC
The DNA here is from genome assembly GCA_903798325.1 of Fraxinus xanthoxyloides. Lineage (NCBI taxonomy): Eukaryota > Viridiplantae > Streptophyta > Magnoliopsida > Lamiales > Oleaceae > Fraxinus > Fraxinus xanthoxyloides. The sequence continues at coordinate 24,875 of CAIGRL010175358.1, read as the reverse complement.
TTTTACAAATAGATTTTTAAAGGATTTTTGTTTCAAAAATGGATTATATCCAATTTCTCCTTTATCAAAAGCACAATTTTGATCACCATGCATTAAATCAAAATTATTCTTTCATCGAGTAAGTTTACAAATACTCTTAATTAAGTTTTCAACTTTTTCTTTCGAAGTAGGATTTGTTTTAATAAATAAGCCATGATCAACATTTTCCTTTTAAGTTTTTTAAAATCTTTTTCATTTCACTTTTCAACAAGTAGTGCTTCTTTTTAAGAATAGAGTGATTTAAAGCAAACTTATCAAATTAATCAAGAATTTCATCATACGAGGTTGATAAATCATCACAAGAGCATTTTTCAATAGAGTTTACCTCATCTTCGGTTGTCATGAAGCACATATTGAAAATTTCTTCTTGACTATCATTTTCATCACGATCATCATTGTTGTTTTCATTCCATATTGCTTGAAGTGCCTTTTTTAAATATTTCTCTTCTTGTTTGGCACTCGGTTCTCTTGTGATCGGGATTGTTACAATTATAATAAATGATTGCTTCGTTCTTCACCCTTTTCTTATTTCTTTTGGAATCTTTGATTATTTCGAAAGCCTCTCCATTTCTTGATCAGAAGGACTAGATCATCGAGCTCTTCATCACTCATATTTTCACATGTAGTTCCTTCTTCAATTTTCGATTTAATAGCAATTTGGTGCTTATGAGGCTTCTTTGATTGCTCTTTGTTTTTCCTCGTTTTCCTTAGTCTTGACATTGTTGAGCTCATATATTATAAAAGTTTCATAAAGTTCTTCCAAAGAATATTAGTTGATATCTTTGATTTTTTCTATCAACATTCTTAATGAACTCCAATCTTCCAATTGTAACCTGAGCATTTGACTTACGAGTTCACCATTAGTAAATTTTCGATCACACTCTTTGACACTATTAATAATATCGGTGAAGCAAGTAATCATATCAACAATATGTTTATCTTATTTCATGAAAAAGTTTTCAAAATCTTTAATTAAGAGATTAATTTTAGTTCATTTACTTTACTAATGTCAACATGAGTAACTTCTAAAGTATGTCAAACGTCATATGCGGAATCACACATGCCAATACGATTAAATTCATTTTTATCTAAGACACAATAAAATAGATTTTTGGCTTTAGCATTCAATAGTAATTTTGGTAGGCACATAAGGACCATATTCAATATCTTATAATTTGTTGATTGAATGTAAATTATTATCCTAACTTCTCAATAATTAATGTGCATGCTATTAAACAAAGGAGGATGATTAGTAGAATACCCCTCAAGATTTTGAAGAATGTAGTTAGTTATTGCCCAAAATTGTAAAATCTTAATTTTAAAATGAGCACATCGCTTTGATACCAATTAATAGCCGAAGAATCGCTAACCAAAATGGGGTAAATTAGTTATTTGTTTTTTTTTTTTGAAGAATTAATATAAATTCAAGCAAGTAAAGACCAAATAGGTAAATTCAAATAATAAGCGCAAATGTAAATGCGATAAGTAAAAGGGAGAGATGATGCAAATGATTTAATTCTGAAGGTTCGGTTCAAATCAATGATCTCCATTATCAATCTCTACCCCACGAACAAAACATTTTCACTATATTGATTGACTTATGATACAATTCAACACTTTACAACATTTTTGGTGACTTAAAACAAGGAGCACCGATCTTTATACGATATTAAGCTTTACGAGACCTCAACACGATCCACAAATTTAAAGGAAGTTGATTTTACAATTTTCTCTCTTAATAAATGATATGATCAAATCAAGTCCCAAGAGAAAAATAAGCTAACACTTTAATAAATAGTAATGAATAAACTCAAGTGTTACGTGAGAAAAACTTTGATGAGTAGAACAATTTTTAAAAGTTAATTCAAAGTTCTTTAAAGTAAATAATTTGATAAAGATAAAAAAGATGTAAGATCAATATAATCTTGCTAAAAAATATCTCACTTAAATGCTTTAAAAAATGTTGTATTGAATGCAAAGTGAAATGATATTTATATCATTTAAAATGCCAAAAAATTCTGACCAACCGGACGTCCGCAAACGAATCGGATAGCCAAACTAGCCGTTGTGGGTCAGAATTTAGAAAAGATTAAAAATTCGACCGTTGGACAAAACGAACGTTCGCTCATACAATTTTTTGCCGTTAAAAAGAAAGTACAAAAAAAAATTTTTTTGAAAAGTGCTTTTGAAAGATGTTTTCACTTAATTTGTCAACATAAGTGATACTTGTAAAATTTAAAATATCAATTTGAAATTCTTATATTTTGAAAAATATTCTTTATGTACGCGTTTTTATGAAATATTTTTTTCTTGAGCATAAAAATTCATCTTTTGAACTTTTAGTGATTCATTGCTAAAGATTAAAATATTTTACATTTACATATGAATCCAAAGCATCTAAGTCTAATATCTTAAATGAATACACAATTTGACATGGATGCTCGATTTGTTCTTATCTTTGATCGATTTGACATGAATGCTTGGTTTCCATCTCAATTTTTATTATCGTAAATTGCAATTCTTTTGGTAACGATCTTTTTATCTCCAATTGATTTGCAACAATATCTACAAAAACTTGAATTCAATTGTTAGAAATAATAAAAAAAAAATTGTTTGTTATAATCAAAACATGAGATCAATCATAGGTCAACATTTTCGAATTTAAGAATACATCGACGTGTGGACAACTTCTTTTAATTAAATAAAAAAAATGATTTCAGATTGGAGTGACAAAAAAAAATTAAAATTTCAATTTCTCTCTGTTTTTTAATAAATTTTTGAACCCTGTAGACATTTATTTGTAGGCAAAGATTCAATCTCAAGTTCAGGTCACATTAGGTCTCAATTTGGTATAATTGTATATAGTTATTGAACTTTAATTACAATTATAATTAATTCAACTCAAGTTACCATAGAGCCTGATCGGACATATATTATAAAATGTCAAATAATTAGATTATATCAAGTTGATCTAGTCTAATTATTATTTTACTTTTTTCCAATAAAGACAACATAATGTATTCTTGAAATATATAAAATCACGTAAAGTTGTAAATCTTCATAATACTTTTTTTTTGACCAATCATGTATATATTTATCCCCATACAAAATTCGATGATTAGGGATGACACAAATGACTATTTTGCTTATCTAATTATTCTCACTTACTTAAGTACCATTTTTTTCAACGGTCATGTAAATCAATCAAAGATGTTAAAGTTTAACAATCTCTAAAACTTTGAGCTCATATTTATAAAAAGTTCAATACAAAACAATTAAGTGTAACTCTACCAATTTTTCAGGACAAAGGTTCCGCCGCAAATTCACGTTCTCTATTATGCCTATTCTCAAGTTTCAACTTCTCCAGTTATTTGATCAATGAAATTAACTTATGAAAAGATATATACAATCTTGTTTAGAGGGTGTTTGGCCTACATTAAATTTCTCATTCTCATTCTTCTACTCATTTTCAACCACACATTTTTCAATAAAATAATATTTTCCATCACATCAATAACTTTTTCTTCTTTTTCAACCACACATTCTCCATCAATCTACTATNCAATTTTTCAGGACAAAGGTTCCGCCGCAAATTCACGTTCTCTATTATGCCTATTCTCAAGTTTCAACTTCTCCAGTTATTTGATCAATGAAATTAACTTATGAAAAGATATATACAATCTTGTTTAGAGGGTGTTTGGCCTACATTAAATTTCTCATTCTCATTCTTCTACTCATTTTCAACCACACATTATTCAATAAAATAATATTTTCCATCACATCAATAACTTTTCCTTCTTTTTCAACAACATATTCTCCATCAATCTACTATTTCAAAATACATTCTTCCAAAATAATATCCATCAAACACACTCTTAGTGATTTATATAAGATACCTGGTGACTAAGTGAAATTTAATTATCCGCACGGTCATGCATATGGTTAATATTGACATTTGGTCCATTCAATGCGCTCCAAAAATACTAATGTCATCAACGAAGGACCACAATGCAACAAAGATGATAAGTTGATGACTTAAGTAGCAAAAAAAAGAATGGGACCTATTTGTTACTAAGTCAATAACTTGGGGATTAATTCTGCAATTGCCCTTCATAGTTTGTGGGGAAAGGGGATATAGCGAGATATGATGATGTGGTGGTAAAGATAGAGCGAGAAACCAACGGCTCTTTTTCCTGTGGACACGTGGCAGACAGCCCACCTTCTCCGTCGCCGTCACTGGAGAAGCCTTAAATCCGACGACCCTGTCCTGTATTTTGCCGAAAGGTAAAATCTTTAATACCAAAACAAGTAATCCTCTGTGTTCTTGAAATTCTTTGTTGAATTCTTAATCCCAGAACGAGTAATGCTCCATATTCTTGAATTCTATAAATCTTAGACCATTGTAAGTTTCTATTTCGTTTGCTTGGTCCTTTTTTCCCTGAAAATTCGAGTTTTGAAGTATTAAGCTATGTGCATCTAGTTGGTGTGTAGCCTGAGGTACTAAGGAATATATTATAGATGAAATTAGATTATAATGTTGCTCACGGGTGCTGATGAGCCTCAAATTCGCAGCTGCACCAGCACCTGCATGTGCCGGCAGGGGTTGTAAGGAATGTGGAAAGCCTGCACCAAGACTTGAAAATTCCCTAAACCGTATGCTAGTTGATTTGAAAATGTTATTCAAACTCGTTTTTCAATATAGCTTGCCGGAAAATTTACTAATGGACTCAGGACAATTTGTTAGAAGATGCGCCAGATTATAAGCCAATGCAAGGTTTAGTTTTAAGTCTTACTTATAGAGCATGTTTGGCAAAAATGTTGCTGTTGTAAACCCACAAATTGTGTGGACCAAAATCCATGAACAAGCTTATAAGCTAGATAAGCTATGGGACCTACAATTGTGTGATTTTTGGTCCACACAATTTGAGAGTCCCTAGCTTATAAGATAGCAACCTTTTTTGCCAAACATGCGCATAGAAGAGTTAAACAGTAATGTATGATTTTGAGAGTTGAGATCTAGAAAACGGTTAACATTTGTTTATGACTAATTAAGTTGAGCTAAGAAACTTCATTTGTTAACTTGTTTAGTAAATAAGTTGATTTTAAGTTAGCATTCCTTAGTTTGGTGACTAAAGTACACAGATGACACCAAACAAATCAGAACAAATCTCATAATTACAGGGACTATACCCGAATGAATAAGCCAACTCCTAAAATATCAAACTTTTCCACTAAAAGAAAAACTCGTGTTTAATGAAACATGCATATCTTGACTTGATTTTTGATTTACCAGTTTCTGAAAATGAATTATTGGTGGCTACCCAGTGATACAAGGTATGGATCTAGTGCGAACGACAACTTTTACACAAATGCAAAAATATTTTATTCACTGATATATGACTTGTGTAAATTCCCTATTTTAACAGAATGAATGACCTGTTGAACTCTCTTTGGTCGGCTAGAATTTTTCACATTATTTAAAGGAGTTTTTTAAAGCTTTTGGAAGATTTTGGTAGAGTAAGCTTGAGTTTTGATATTGTATTTCAGTAAATAAAACAATATGAATTATTGTTCCAAAACTGTTAAAACATATATTCAATACGGAAATGAAGAGAGTATATTTCATGCGCCAAAAAGTTTATGTTGGGTGTGTGCCCAAATTTTAAAATTAGAGAATGCTCATTGCTTCGAAAAAGAATCCAACTGACCAAATAGGTCAAACAATCCATCCAATATTGAAATGTAGAGTATATATTTACACGATCTCAGTCATTAATCATAATCGTTTTCCTTCATGGCTTAAAACAGTTATGGTGTCTTTGCACAACTCACCATCAATCCATCAAACATTGTTGCGAAACACGTCCATTCAGGTTCTAGTCCTTATTCTCTCTCTGTATTTGGAAAATCATTTTCCAATGACGTTCATTTTTCTTATATTTATAAAAGTAAATTTATGCATCAGGTGGGTCCGTGTCGGCATGGTCATCATCAAAGAAACATCACCTTCTATATGAGGTCAGATCAAGTGCCTGCAGCTTCAACTTCTCCTTACCAAGGTATGTAGATTCTTCTTAGTGTATATGCTTTTGAATTGAATACATTGTTATTATGATGAGATGAGGATAAATATCAAGATTAAGCTAACTTTCTTGTTTGGTATGTAAACTTGTGTTTACATGTGTGCACATACAAATAGGTTTAGGTTTTTTTTTTTTTTTT
>CAIGRL010175358.1:0-18325 GCA_903798325.1 Fraxinus xanthoxyloides | reverse complement strand
TTTTTTTTTTTTTTTGTTTTTGGTATTTTATTCTCCTAGACATGTATATCTATTCTAAACCTAATATGATAACTTCTAGAGGGGATATAGCCTGCCTGGCCTGGCAGTCAAACTGGTCGACCGAATGAACCTAGAACCAAAAATGGACAAGGTTTCCTAAAGGATCGTATAAGCACATAATCTGGGAAAACCAGTCAACCTGAATGTGATTTTCCCGTCCCAGCATTACGTGTCAAAACTGGGTGGTTTATGTTGAAGAGAAGAAGTTTCTATTTCTTTTACTGTTTTTACAATGGAGATGATGGCAATGATAATGAATTTGTGTGCTGAGATTGATAAAAATGCAGTGTTCCCAAAATCCTTCTATGGCTCAACCTTTGGTTATTTATAATTTTGTATTAAAGATGTCTGGTAGTCTATTCTGTTACCTTTTAATCAGACTTTATATTAAGCTTCTGTTTGCCCCAATTTCTTCAAACTCATTTTTAATCATACATTTCATTGGATCAACAACTTTTATCAACTTTTTAGCCACATATTTTATCAATTTTTATCAAAATCTACAAAAAATCTATTTTTTTAGCTAAACCAAATATGTGCTTACGATTTCATCTGACTTAGGATGCAATAGAAGAGTCATAGGAGAATGGGAAAATGGAGAGAAGAAGATAAAGGAAGGCGATAAAAGGAGGGAGACAGAAAAGGAAGGGGAATTAGACCGATGGAAGGGAGGGAGGGAGGGAGGGAAGAAGAGAGAAATTAGGGTAGAATATCAATTTTTATTGATATCAAGGTTGTATGAATTACATTGCATAAGGCCCCTTTATATAGGGATTCAAAAATCCTATTCTAAGTAGGAAATATTATAAAATCAAACCCTAATTAAGTTTCTTAAAATAAACATAATTTGAAAACTAAGTCAAATAATATCTCTTATAATATTCCATCATCATTTCATGGCTTTAAAGTAGTATTTGACGTGTAAAATTACTCTTTTTTTTTTTTTTGCTGAATAGGATGCAATAAATGATACTCTAGATGATAAATGTATGAATATACTAGCATTCTCTCACCATTTCAACCAATGACTCCATAGTTGAAACATTGATCCAATCCCCTAGTCAAGTTAAATTCTGAGATGGTTTAAGAATTAAGATACTATTTAATAAATGGAATTATCAACATATTAAAACCCATCAATTACTGGACAATAACCTAAGAAGTACAGATATGAATACGTAATTTGAATACGATACTATACGGATATACCGATACAACTTTTCTAAAAAATTAGGATACGCGAATACGTGTTATAAAATTTAACATAGTTTCGTTCATATAAAAAAAATTTAAAATAGAAGCATAATAATAATAATAAAATAAAATACTAAAACATTTTATCTTAATCTTTAATTGTCCCAAATTTCATTTTCTTCAACGTTAGCTTCTTTATTATCATTAAAAATAACAGTCTTCAACTCTAGCTCATCTAATGATAGATTACCAACCTCACGCAATCTAACTCCTTCAAGAGTATCAAATGAGTCTCCGATAGCGTCCACATTTTGGATTCTCCATTTGAATAAATATTTAATTATCTTGATAAAAGACGTAAATTGATATAAATGAAAACCAATTAATTAGCTCGTGGTGGAGTTATTGTATTTATCTTTTAGAGTGCACAAAAGAGTAGATACTCTAATTTCTTTCGGCACAAGATGAAGAAGAATGTTGCCCAAGAAGTTTCAAAGCATTGCTTTGTTTGCTTTGAAACAAAGGTGCACGTGAACCATGTAGTAGATACTAGGTCTTTGAATTCATATAATATTGATTAGTGATAGAATCAAACTCACCAATAAGTAAATACAAAATTCAATCCATAATCAATAATAATGATTTGTAAAAGAGTTTAAAATCAATAACATTCTTCTTCATATGTCCTAAAGTATCTTATACATATCTAAAATAATTAAAAATATGTATCGGATACTATAAAAAATAATTAAAAACTATAAAACAATTTAAAAATATGTACCCAATACATATCGAAAATTTAAATAAATAAAAAATATATAGATAATTAAAAAAATGTATCTGGTACGTATCAGAGGGTATCGAAAAGCATCCATGTCCTGAATTATTGGATATGTATCGAAAATAATTAAAAATATGTACCATGTCCTGAATTATTGGATATGTATCGAAAATAATTAAAAATATGTATCTGATACGTATAAAAGATAATTAAAAAGTATAAATTAATTTAAAAATATGTATCCAATACATATTGAAAATTTTAAAAAAATTAAAAAATATAGAGATAATTAAAAAACATGTATCCAGTACGTATCAGAGGGTATCGAAAAGTATCCAATCTTGGATACGTAATCGAAAACGATTAGTTAATGAGTTTGCAAGTATATGTGCTTCTTAGGCCATACCCATCCCTTTATGTGGGTTTATCTGAATGTGAAGATCTCCCACTTGCATATTGTTGGAACAGTGTTGCTCTATTCATCTCTAAAATTGCCAACCATTGAGCTTATTATACAATCTAATGAAAAGTGGACAGGTCACTAGGATAACTAGACAAGAACACAAGGCAGACATAGAAACATCAATCAAAGCAAGTTAAAGATGTAAAGAGATTAGCGTAACTTGTCTGTATTTTGATAGATCGGGTCAAGTAGGGATAATCCAGGGATAATCCCTTAGAAATATATCCTAAATCTCTCATTGTCTAAAGTGTACTCGTAATTGTCACTATTTATACAGCATCACAACCTGCTATCAAATGAGTATAGTGCTTATATATGAGTATTTCCTTCACTCTCATATCATTTGTTCCTACAACTATTTTTGATGCATAATCATAATAACAAATAACTTGTGGTCATATTAGCTTTGGAAACTAAAGAAATTGGTAATTTTCCTCTTATTCAATAATGGAGAAATCATGCAAAATAAATAGAAGAGAGAACATAATCTTTGCCTCTAATTATGGGATATGATAAAATCTTTCTAAACTAATTCCTCTAAGGGAAAAAAACTAATTTAAGAAAACTAGAAATTTAGGTAACAACCTACCAAAATCATTTGTTGAAGGAAACAATAATTAGTTAAATCCCTAGAATTGTGCTTTAATTACATAAATATTTCGGAATTTATGCCCTCCCCCTCAAGCTCCTCAAGCTGGATAGTAGATGTTTGTCAATCCCAGCTTGAAACTCAATTCTTCAAAGTTTGTTCGAGGAAGGCCTTGGTAAAAATGTCTGCAATTTGTTGGCAAGTTAAAGTATGCAGAAGAGTTATGGTCTTGCTACCTATCTTTTCCTCGACGAAGTGACGATTTATCTCAACATGTTTGGTCCGATCATGGTGTATAGAATTTTTTGCGATGCTTATTGTTGCTTGGTTATCAAGAAACATAATCATTAGTTCTTCTACAAAAATGATCAATTCACTTAGAAGCCTTCTTAGCCACATTGCTTCACACATTCCATAAGCCATTGCTCTAAATTCAATTTCAGCACTGCTTCGAGCTATTATGGATTGCTTTTTAATTTACCAAGTTACCAAGTTTCCCCTCATAAAAGTATAGTATCCTGAAGTAAATTTACGATCTATAATTGAATCTGCACACACTTCAGTCTTCTTGTTTAAGTTCTTCTGAAAAAATAGCCATTTTCCGATATCATTTTTAGATAACTCAGGATTCTATAAACAACTTCCATATGTTTATGTTTTTCCATAGGATTGATCATAAATTGACTGACCACACTTACCAGGAAACCAATATGTGGTCTAGTGTGGGAGAGATGGATCAATTTACCAACAAGTCTTTGATACCTACCAACATATGAATCCATGGGGAGTTTTTGCCGGCTTGCACCCTAGCATTCTTGTTTCCTTAAAGAGATCCATGACATATTTACATTGTGAGACTGGGATTCCCTTGTGTCGAGCCACCTCCATACTTAGGAAGTATTTTAGATTTCCCAAGTCTTTAGTTTCGAATTCATTGGCTAGGAGTCCTTTAAGTATGCTCATTTCTTCTGAAAAATCCCCTGTGACAATATCATCCACATATACTATTAGAATAGTAATATTAGAATAGCTAATATACCTTTAGAAGATCTTTTGATAGATAGTATGTGATCAGCTTGACATTGAATGTACTTATATTGTTTGCCCACTTTGTTGAATCTGTTGAACCAGGCTCGTGGGGATTTGTTTGAGCCATGTAGAGACTTTTTGAGTTTGCAGACTTTGTTAACTGTAGTAGATGTAGTAAAGCCCGAAGGAATTTCCATGTAGACTTCTTCAAGATTACCGTTGAGGAAAGCATTCTTCACATCTAACTGATAAAGTAGCCAATCCAAGTTAGATGCAAGAGATAAGGGTACATACACGGTGTTGAGTTTTCCTACTGGGGTAAATGTTTCTTGGTAGTCAATTCCATAGGCCTGGGTAAACTCCTTTCACATATGACGACCTTTGTACCTTTCTATACTACCATCAGCTTTATGTTTAACAGTGAAAATTCACTTGCAGCCCACCGGTCATTCAGTAATGTCCCATGTTTTGTTCTTCTCCAGTGCTTGAATCTCCTCTAAGAAAGTTGTTTGCCATTCGTGTATTTTGATTGCCTCATGTATGGAATTCGGAACTAGTACTTGACTGAGATTGCTGAAAAATGCATGGAAGCTAGGAGAAATACCCTCATAGGATAAAAGTTAGAAATAGGGTGCAAGATCTTACACCTATCATATGATCCGAGGAACCGGAATCCACTATCCATAAGCTTTGTTTCACTTGTTTCACATTTAGGGCATTTTTAAGATTACCTGTTTGAGCTAAAGAACCTGTAACGATCACGCTGGAATTAGATGTCGAATTATTCAGTAATTGAGTTAACATTTTCTGGAGTAGTTCCATTTGTTCTTTACTGAACGGGTTTAGTTCTGTAGGAGTGGGATTGTTGTTGGCAGAGGTAATATATGGCTCTGTCATTTGAAAACCGAATAGGTTTCCAATCAGCTCACTTGTTGAATTTGTGATAATAGTATTTCTGGAACTTGCATTTTACATTTGAAGAATGATCAAATAAATAGATACAAAGTTTAGCCTACCTATGGTAAGTTACATTTGCTATTGCTAAAATCAAGATTATGCTAATTTAGTGAAGATTGCTCTAATTTAGTGTAACGGAAATTCTGTCAATCCATTGCCCGATTGGAAGAGGTGGCTTGATTGAACTTCGGTGGCAACCCAGTGGGGAGTTTGCCAAGAAGAGAAGGCTTGCCCTTGGCCCGTGGTTCTTGACCCGGTGGATACCCAATGATCCGCCAACAACGATCTCGGGTATGGCCATTGCGTCACATTCGGTGCGTTTGAACGACGATTCTGAGGACCATCGGAGTGAGCGGTGAAGGCAGGTGCTTCCATCGAAATTGGTCGGAGTTGAAGGAGCTTTTGTTGTTTCTCCTAAAAAAGAAATGAAAATGTTTTTGTAATGGGGGGAAAGGGGCTCCATTGCCAAGATTTGGGTTCTGAGTTGGGAGAATGAATCGTTGAGGCCAATGAGAAACTAGTAAACTTGCTCATCCTCTGCTTGTTGCTTTAATTCTTTAATCCAGCGTTTGGTATCATAACAAGTGGTATCAATCCTAACAAGTGGTAGCAGAGCCAAGTTCAGCAGTTCCGCAGAGCACAAGGTTTGATTTGTTCGAAGTTCTTTGTTCGTGATGGCTTCCGTGAAGTATGACATTCCGCTTTTGGACCGGAGCACTATAATTTCGCTATAGCATGTTAAGATGCGTGCAGTACTTGCACAACTGGATTTGGATGATGCGTTGCTGGGAATTGACAAGATGTCAGCAACTTTGACCGCAGAGGAAAAATTACGGAAGGATAAAAGGCAATTTCTAATATTCATCTTCATCTATCAAATACTATTCTTCAGGATGTTTTGAAGGAGAATTCAGCAGTTGCTTTATGGTTGAAGTTGGAACAATTGTGCATGATTAAAAGTCTGACAAGTAAGTTGAATCTCAAGCAGCGTTTATATTCTCATCGCATAACAGAAGGAGGATCAAAGGAAGATCACATGGCTGTATTTAAAGAGATCGTCGTTGATTTGGAAACTTTGCAAGTAGAGTTAAATCTCAAATATGTAATTTTTTGAATCATTTAACATGTGACACACAAAGATATCATAATTTTCTGCGATAGAGCTTATTGAATAGAAGGAGGATCAAAGGAAGATCACATGGCTGTATTTAAAGAGTTCGTCTTTGATTTGGAAACTTTGGAAGTAGAGTATTATGTAGAAGATTTGGCCTTGATCCTATTGTGTTCATTGTCGACTTCGTTTTCTTCTTTTAGAGACACGATCTTGTATAGTCTTGATATTCTCACCATAGAGGAGGTGTATGATGCTCTTTGTATTCAAAAGAGAAGAAGCATTTGGTTTCTGAGGCCAGAGATGGAGAAGGCCTGAGTGCTCATGGTGGTTCTGGAAGAGGCAGATCGAAAACTAAGTTTAGTAATCAAATTTGTAACTACTACAAGAAGAAAGGCACTTGAAGAAGGATTGCTACAAATTGTAGAATAAATAAAGGATGGTTGCAAATAGAATTCAGATACTTCAGGCGAAGTAGACCTCGCAGAGTAAGTTGTAAGTGATGGAGAATTCTTAGCTATTTCTGATATTGAGTCTAAACCGAAAGAGGATCGGATTCTTGATTCAGCATGTGTGTTTCATATGTGTCCTAATAAGGATTTGTTTGTTATATATGAAACTGTTTTCAAAGGTGTCGTGATTATGGGAAACAACTCATCTTGTCGGGTTGCTGGAATTGGTACAGTCAGATTGAAGCTTTTGGATGGGGCAATTGGAACACTTGGCTAGGTTCAACATGTTCCAGATTTGATGAATCTCATCTCGTTGTCTACTTTTGATTCAAAGGGTTATGAGTTCTTTGGTGGAAGTGGAGTTTTGAATGTTTGTAAAGGTGTCCAAATTGTATTGGAAGGACGGAAAATGTCTCAGTTAAACATCTTGCAGGGTCGTATAGAATCTAGAAAAGTCAATCAGCACAGGTTTAGTACCGTGATAGATGTTCAGTTTGGTACAATACCTTTAAGAGTTTATAAAGGGTCAGATTTGAAGAATACTGCTCAGTGGAGTTCAGGAGATATGGATAATGCCGCTTTGCTACCATCACTTACGGTGCCATTGTATTCAATTACTAGAAACGGACCCAGTGGAACAAGGTATGTTGATATAGATTTTGTTGAGCGTGCTTTAAGTGGAATAGAAGGTGTACAATCTAGCAAGGGGTCTTCTGTAAAAACATTCGGTAATGATTCTACTTTGGGGTGTGTTACAACCCATTTTGGTTAATTTAAAATCATTATGATTTTTTGGAATCTAAGGTAATTCTGCAGAGTAGTGCTTGGATTCATTGGAAGAGGTGGAGTATTTTATATTTTCTATTTGTTGAAGAAATTAAGTTTTAATTATTGTTGAAGAAGCAAGTTCATTCCTTGGTGGAATTCGTGTCAAGGTAGAAATTATTAGAATTTAGATATGACCCAAATTATTTGTTGAAGTAATTGAAGAATTCTAATTGAAGTGCACGCATAAAGAATTCAAGTTTGGAATGCTACTGGAGTCCTATGTCGTTTTGGAAGCTCATTAAGAGTTGGAAATTTGGAGTTTGGATGATTGGAAGAAGTTTAAAGTATTTGGGTTTGTATAGTTCTAAATTATGAAGATCAAATTTCAATAATAATTAGGAGTTTGACTTGGAGGACTTTTAGATGGCAAAAGACACTTTTTGGAGCATAAACCCCGTGGGACGGGCGCCATAATATATTATGGGGCAGAACCCTCGGTGCCTAGGCGCTGGGTTCAGGCGTCGGGGCCTTGGCTGGGTATGGCCCGCAGCGAATTTTCGGGCCCGAATGTGTGTTTTTTCGCATTTTTCTTCTCCTTCGTGTTGGACTCAGTTTTGGCATCCTACTTCATCAACAACTCTACCAAGAGAGTTTGGACGTCCCCTATGTGTTTTTTTATAAATACTATACTCTTCTACTTGTCTTCTTTTATTTTTGATCAAATACTTTATTGTTTTGCCATATAATTTCAACATCTCAATTCAGTAATTGGTATCATAACAAGTGGTATCAATCCTAACAAGACCATTGGCTTGTTGTAGATGACTGAGTTCATCCCAGAATTGTTTAATCTGGTTGTAGTATTCATGGATGGAATGGGTGTTTTGATGTAAGGATGATAGTTCTCTTTTGAGATGGTAGATGCGAGTGTTGTTTCCATGACAGAAACGAGACTGGAGATCGAGCCATACTTCGCGTGGGTCAGTATGGAACTCAAAAGAGTTGGCGATGGATGGGCTGATGGAATTGAGAAGCCATGTAAGGACCATGTCCTTGGTTTCATTCCATTCTGTATATTGAGCTGATTTTTTGTCGGGTAGGGAAAGAGTGCCGTCGATGAAGCTAAGTTCGTTCTTGGCGTTGAGGGCACGAGTCATGGCTTTTTGCCATTTAGGAAAATTATCTCCTGTAAGGAGATCAGAAACAAGGATTAGGCTAGGGGAATCTGAAGGATGGAGGAGGTAAGGAGAAGGAGAAGAGTTGGGAGGGGTGCCATGGAGGTGTTTGGAAGAAAAGAGGAGATCAGGAACGTGATTTGGCTGATACCATATTGAATTTGTGATAATAGTATTTCCGGAACTTGCATTTTACATTTGAAGAATGATCATATAAATAGATACAAGGTTTAGCCTACCTATGGTAAGTTACATTTGCTATTGCTAAAATCAAGATTATGCTAATTTGGTGAAGATTGCTCTAATTTAGTGTAACGGAATTCTGTCAATCCATTGCCCTGATTCGGTGTTATGGAAATTCTGTCAATATGACTTTCCATAAATCTTCCAGCAATTTTCCTTGATATGACCAGATCTGCTACAATGATCACACCAGGGTCGTCCCCTCCTTGGTCTGTTGTCAGTGTTTGTTGGTTGTTGGGAACCACGAGCAACAAGGACAGATCCTTCTCCAGTGAATGAAGAAAATGGTGATTCCATCATCACTTTTTGATGACTTTTCTCCAAGTGAACCTCTGAAAAAGCTTCTCAAATTTGGGTAGCAGCTTTGTTCCCAACATTCTTCCACGTACTCCATCAAGATCCTTGTTTAATCCCATCAGGAATTTAAACACGCGTTTCTTTTCGTTGATGTTCTTCTGCAGAGCTTCATCTCCAGGGCATTTCCACTTGTACACTTCAAATAGGTCAAGTTGTTGCCAGTGACATTTGAGGGAATTGAAGTACTGGGTGACCGAAGAATCTCCTTGCTGCAAATCTTGAAGGGTACTTTCAACAGAAAATAGTTTTGATATATTTTCAGAACTGGAATATGTTTCTTTGGCAGCATCCCAAATATCTTTCGTTGTACCACAGAGAAGAAACTTTTCCCCAATTTCGTTAGTCATGGAGTTAATAAGCCGGGACATTACCATGTTATTTTCAGATTTCCAAACTTTGAGTGCTGGATCTTCTTTATTCGGAGTGGTCACTGTTCCAGTGAGATAATCATATTTGCTTTTCCCACATATGAACATCATCGCAGATTGGGACCATTGGAGGTAGTTGTGACCATTCAATTTGTGGCTGGTGATGGGAAGTGGGCTGCCCTCAGATCCTCCATTAGAGCTTCTGATGGCAGTTTCAGTTTTAGAAGTAACTTCAGACATGGAGCTTTGCCTTTCAGTAGCTATCCCGTATTTTGTCACGAGGAAGAGAGGGATTCAGGAGTGCTCTGATACCATAAAGAAATTGATAATTTTCCTCTTATTCAATGATGGAGAAATCATACAAAATAAATAGAAAAGAGAAAATAATCTCAGCTTCTAATTATGAGATATGATAAAATCTTTCTAAACTAATTCCTCTGAGTATGGAAAATAACTAATTTAAGAAAACTAGGAATTTGGGTAACCGCCCACCCAACTACTTTATTGAAGGAATCAATAATTAGTTAAATCCCTAGAATCTCGAGCCTTAATTACATAGATATTTCTGAATTTCTACAGCCACAGACTAGAAAACATTAATTCTTCACTTTGACATATCATTAGAACTCATGTGAGAGCTTGTCCTATACTGATTAATACAATGAGGAAGTGGGGATTGTTAATCACCTAGTTATGTACTATCCAGGCAGTGTTGCCAAAGGAAGTGAATAACTTATGGTCATTGCTGAAACAATTTTAAGCATGTGTATGAAGATAATTAATGGTGGATTCTCTTGAAATGTTGATATGCACAATAGAAAAAAAGAAAAAAAATTGTAGCAGAGTTCGTCCATTGATTGTTTTACAAAACAATACTTCCTAAAAGGTCAGTTCCTCGATTCTTCATATTTTTACTCCCTGTAATTTAAAGAGAAGAGGTAGTGGTTTTGCCTGTTTGTTTTTCTGCACTGTATAATGACATTGGATCACTAGAGACAAGTGTGTTATTGGCAAGAATTTGGGTGGATTTGCTCTAAGGATTGGATATAATAGCTAGCACCGATCTTTTCTCAAACAACTCCTTATTACTCGGAAGTCTTACACCTGCAGTGAGATGATCAAAATCATTTAGACTGTAAGAGCATATGCTAATTATAGCCTATGTTAGGCTGTTTTGTGCTCTCTCTCTCTCTCTCTCTCAGAGCGTGAGAAAAGCGTGTACGAATGTTGTAGCGTGCACATATTTGTGTTGTCTAAGCTATAAGACAGTACGGTGTTCATGTTTATGATTGGATGTGAGCCAACAATATATATTATCTCTATTGTCTATTTTGTAAAACTTCGCTGTATAACTGATACATTTTCATTCCTGTGTGTAAGACAGATAGAGTTGGAAGACGCCAACTGCTTGCCTTGGGAGTAACCATTGCTCCATGGTTATTGTTGCAACACCAGACTTCAGCATCCTGTATGTTATCGTTGCCAGAATTTTGTTGGATTTCGATCATGCATTGCTAAACTTTTACAGTCCATCTTTCTTTCTTCTTCTTTTATCCCTTCTTTTTTCCCTAACTTTTCTCCAAGAACTGAAAAACTTTAGTACCCATGCACAAAACTGACTGTTCTCTTATTACTGTCATTGTTTTTTCATTTTTCCCGGTAGATAAGATGGATCCTTAGAGCATTCAAACATGCCATTCAATTGTTTATTCATTTGATTCCTGGGAAACCAATAGCTGATATGCTAAGAGTATACTGTTGATATGTATCAGTTGCTGCAGAAACAAAAAAGGGATTTCTGCCCGTCACAGATAAGAAGGATGGATATACTTTTGTTTACCCATTTGGTTGGCAGGTTTGTCCCGTAACCTTTTCTTCACTTTGGAATTGTTTCTTTTAGTTTATTTCGCAAATTAGCCATATTAATTCTCATAAGTAGCAAGTTATATAACCCTTCTTCAATTTCAACTGTTCATGGACCAGGAGGTAGTCGTTGAAGGGGAAGACAAGGTCTTCAAAGATGTTATTGAACCTCTAGAGAGTGTCAGTGTAAATTTGATCCCAACCGGCAAACAAGATATTCGTGATTTTGGTTCCCCACAGGAGGTTGGCAAAATGCTCACGGAAAAACTGCATTTTATGATAATTTTATCTTACTATTTCGTTTATGTATCTTTTTTGCTTTCTCGATTCTATTGTTTCTTGGTTATAGGTTGCTGAGACTTTGATAAAAAAGGTCTTGGCATCTCCTTTGCAAAAAACAAAGCTGGTTCAAGCAGCAGAGGTAAGAATTTTTAAGTTTTCTTGGTTGGTTGGAGTATATAATTTGAGTAAGCAGTGGACTGTTTTACTATAATTTGATAAATAAAAGGAGAACTCAACATCTTTCACTGCAAAAGAAATTTTCAGTGATTAAATGATTTTGATGTTTCATTTTCTTAATTTTATCTTCCTCAAATGCTGCCATTAGGTTTTGACGGGTTGGAAGTTGATTGTATTGTTATTTGATGATGCCATGATAGTTTCATTACCACATTTCTCAACTTCAATCCTTGCACCTGCCTCTACGTTTTGCCGCCAAACAAACTAAGTGCATGTGTGGCCAAGCTTTAAAATAAGTGAAGTGGCTTTTTCTTTCCAAATAGATTTGGTTACTTACATTTTTATTACTTTAATTTAAAAAAAGTACTTTTTTTGAAAGAAATCTTACCTAAAGTAACTTATTTCCAATATTAGTCTTATTTTAAATCATACTTAGAGCATGTTTGGCAAAGCTTAAATTGTAATTTATACTAGTCAAGCATACTTTTTATCCCCACATTTCATAGGACAACCCCACATCTTATAAGCATTTATTTACTTCTAGGTAAGCTCCTTAAGTGTAGTCAAACATGCTTTAAAGATAATTCCCCCGAGTGATAATAATGTAATTATAATGACAAAGCTTATTGTGTGTATTAGTTTAACTTCCATAACCAAACTACTGAAAAGCAGAAACTTTATTCCAGCCCCTCGCAAATCTGTTCTATGTTTATTCATTATTAATAAAACATCATTGCCACCTTTTGTTTGGAAGAACATTTAATTTCTACTGGAAAAACTTTGCATCAGCGAAACAAAGCAGACATCTTTCCATAAGACATGTTTGATACAAAGGACTAGACGGAATATAACAGCACAATAGACCATATTTTTTCTTTATTAATACTGTCTTATACTGTCTAATCCACTTTGTGGAACATGCCATGTACCAAAATTACTTGTCAGATGTTTGTTAGCTGTTGGATTACATTTCAAAATGCCAATTGCAATTCATCATTAAAGGATTTCATGCGAGCATAGATTATTTACAAAGTATATTCATGTGCTTGTATGGACGTGTATGTATTTAATGACGATTATTCTCTGAATCTTACAGCACGATGTCGATGGGAAAGCATATTACGTGATTGAATTCATTGCACAAGCTCCAAACTACACTCGCCATGCTCTTAGTGCAATCTGTATTGGCAATGGTATTAATCTCGCTTTTGGTCTGGATGATATTGCATGTGCTTTGGCTATTCCATAAAGTAAAAGGTCTTTGAAATGCTTATTAGATTCGAAGTAAAAGAGGACTGTCATTTTCTTCACATTTTATTACAGTTAACAGAGTGTTTTCTCAACCTCCTCTATGTGGTAAACGAGTTATAGTTGATTCTTCCTTAGATCCAAACAACATAACGTAGTAAAAGAAGAGGTGGTGTGTTTGGCATGTTGAATTGGATGGTACTGGAGTAAGAATGAAACGTAAAGTAAAAATAATCTTGTCCTCTATACTATGTATTACTATCTAATGCTGGGCACCAAATAAATCGTGGATTTTATGATGAAAAACTTGGGGATAAAAATTGTGAATTATGGTCGGAGTATTATTAATTATGACTATGTTTCAGAACACCCGCATTAATACTGATAAATAGGCAGTCATTTTTTTTGGTATTTTTCAGCAGAGAATTCCTGTGAGCTGTCTATGTTTCAGTGCCATTCTTGGGATTTTGTTTCTTTTCATTTTCTAAATATATATTGCTATATTAAAACTAAAATAAAATTCTTGATTTGATTTTTACTTTTAAGTAATGATAAGGTGAAGAAAACAGTTTGCACAGATTTTGCTTTCCGTCTCTGTTCTTCCTTTACGAAGTCCAAGAACCCAAGGTTCATTATGATCAATAAATAACCTAATGGCGATGTGCCTTTGTTCTCGTGCTCTATGGGCTTCAGTTGAGTCTCTTTTGGAGTATGATTTTAAATTATAATTCATAGCATGTCTCGAGATGATTGTTAATCACATTTATCTTCTTCCACTATTCTGAATTGTGTCAAGAATACTGATTAAATGCTAATTTACTGTGGAACATTTCTTACAGACCACTAGTTCTCGTATGCATTCTTGATTACTCGTGTGATTGAAATGACTTCTATGTCTCCTCCACCCCCAGTTCTCGCAATTGTGTGGATTAGGCAGGGATGACTGCATGGTATTGGACGATATAATGAAGAAAAATAAGCCAATATCTTGATAATTGTACTATCGAGTCCTATACAATACACTGCGTACTGAATGTGCACTATATGTTTTAACTCGGAGTTAAATGTGGTTTTGCAGGGAAGTTCTATACTTTGACAACAGGAGCCAATGAGAGGAGATGGGAGAAAATGAAAGATAGATTGAAAACTGTGGTTGATTCCTTCCAAATCTTCAATGTCTGATAAGAGTCCACAATTTCTTGCTCTTCAAAGTTGCTTATTATATGGTCATTAATTTACTGTTCTTAGTCAATTATCTCACTATAGAGGTTATACAATCAATGTAAGATACGAGCAATTTTATCTCAAGAAGTTGAATCTGAGAATGTGCACTGCACACAGAATTTTCACAATCAAATACTGCAATATTCGACTTTATGCTATAAAGTTTGTGTTATTTTTTATGTTTTCAAAATTCTCAAGAGAACTCTTGAGATTGTGTTAGAAAAATAGCTTGTGAACGGGCTACTTTGACATAAGTTCGAGTGGGATCTGTTCCTTCATTTTGGAATATCAAAGTAGATTTGTGTTCTTCTACATGAGAATTTTGAAATAATATATTTACTTTCTAGAAATGATCATTGAATGAACAATAATTGAAGTTAATAGTGCATCAATTAGAAGTAGTTTATATGTTGAAGGAAAAATAATTGAAATTTGTCCCGCATAGAAAAATGGACAAAGTAATGACTAGTTTGTATGTGGCAACATTTTTCATGGGTGTAATTAATGTAATGTATAGATGCTCTTTCTACGTGCTCGTGCAACGAGGTATAAATCACGAATTGGATTAGTACCTTGGACCAATAAATTTGTGTGCGAGCACGACGTGAAATTGGTTCCTTTACCTTTAGTCGTACTCTTTTTTTTTTTTTTATTACTATTTTCCTGAATGCCTATCCGAATTCTGCAACTCCTGAAGCTCTAATGGTTGAAGTCATTGTTAATAGGTTGTAAATGTCGTTTTAGTGGATGAAATTATTCTCCATTCAAGACCATATAACAGAGCTTGAAATTTTCTTTGTTGGACACGTATTTTCCATCTCTGTCTGCATAGACATTTTCCAATTTTCTGTTAGCCAATATTTTCAGTTTATGTCCAAAATCTTGGTGATTGTGTACATATACAAATTTAGTTCGTTGGTATAGAAACATAGTGTTCAGTTTCTATCGATTTTTTTGTTGTATCTTGGGAGACAGACGATCAACGAAGTCTCAAGCAATGACGATGAGGAGGCTAATATGTTTTAAGGACACTATATTTATATAGGCCTCAGTTCCTATTCCTTTATCGGATTAAGTGGTCAATTTTTTATTTTTTTAAAAATATATGTTATATTCTGCAATTTTTTACTAACATATTGGACATTGAAAGCGGGAGGTGTATAACTTGATCGAATTCTTAAGTTGTATATTGTGATTGTGCACGAACTCTCGATCTAATTTTCTTCGAATGTCAAATAGTGATATAGAGCTGAAAGAGGGGTTGGCTCGTATGCTACACTGTATTGCCTATGTTATGACTTCTCGAGCATACACTTATGTTAGCTCAACTTAAGGTCTTCTAACTCGACAATGCATGGTTGTTAGCTTCTATCTCGCAGACTTGTTCAATTCTTTGGATAGGAGTGACATAATAATAGTGTCACGACAAGTAATGAATTAATAAGCATCAATGATGTTAATATAATTAAGTACAAAATATATGATCGAACCACTTAGGCTATACATCAACACAATTGGGGTTGTGA
This sequence comes from Fraxinus xanthoxyloides, assembly GCA_903798325.1. NCBI lineage: Eukaryota > Viridiplantae > Streptophyta > Magnoliopsida > Lamiales > Oleaceae > Fraxinus > Fraxinus xanthoxyloides. Next base: position 2,458 of record CAIGRL010175358.1, on the reverse strand, counting down.
TGCAGTCATTAGGATCCCAAATCACAGTGCTTTAAGTAGCACATCATGATGATCTTGTGGGACGCTGGTATATATATTTTTTGGCTGCTGGCTGCAATGGATACAACTGAGAATCAATTATTGTTTCATGAGTGGAAGCATGCCATAAACTTTGGTATATATGCATGCAATCATGATCTTCGACTACATTTCTCTTTGTAGCCGGTCTCAATCCCGTATAAAGGATGAGTGTTAAAATAATTCGACAATCAACTTAAATATTCATCTCTTTGACGAAATGAATCTATTAAATTTTGTTGCAACGGTCTACTAACAACGTACCACATCAAATCTCAGATTTCATGTAATTGATCTTGAATTTATTGAGAATATTAGAATTGATTTGTTGTAGTTGCATCTATTCGTGCCGAACATTAAGGGAAGAACAGGGTGGAGGGGTATTTTTGAGGAGCCTACTAAGAATCTAGACATAATTTTGGGGCAAAATATCATTTGTTTTCCAATGCTTTCATTTAGAACATATGCTTTAGCATCCCTACAACAAAAGTTAGCTAGCATTTTCCCTTTGTGTTATAATACCATGTTGAAGCTAGCAAGCATAAAAAATAGAGTATCATAATCACTAGCATGATTGTGAAATCAACATCACTGTCCTAATCATTTGTAATCTTCATCAACAATCTACTTCTTTAGCCCATATTCTTTATCGGTCGTCGCACAAGTAGGGGATGTTTGGTATAATGTATTCGACTGTTGTGTTTAGTATAGTACACGATTATAGTTTATTTTCACTTCTAAAGAATGTACAGTATTGTCTAATTCATCTTATCAAAACGTCAATTTATAAGAATAATCTAGTCTTGTATATCTAATAATGTGTATTAAACATGAGATTATTGTATGTGCTTTCGACATAGTGGATGTTTGGTTTTTGGCATCAAAAAATAAACAAATTTTGACATAATATTCACTTCTCAATATTGGAAAGTCCACGTTACTGGACATATCGATTCATATTGTCCAATCTCGTCTAATAATGTATAACAAACACGAGATCATTGCATATGCTTAGCATATAAGGGATTTTCATATAACGTATTAGATTATACTATGATAAAACAAATAACATTTACCCAACTAAAAATGTTGTATACAAGATGTGTGACCTTTTGGATATGCTTTTGTGCAGTGGGTATATATGATTCAAAAGGCTCTGAACCTTTTTAAGATTGTTTATATGCAAGCTGTGGCCAAAATTAGGGTGCAATGATGGCAGCCGCCTACTCCATGATCACTATTATGCTTGTCACCTTCACACATTTATAATTTATTATATATGTGAATATATGTTTTGTGAAATCTTTGATTGGAATCCTTTTGTGTAATTCTGATTCTCAGATACAAGTTTAGGTATTACCAACTTTATTCTATTTAGAGAGAGAGAGAGAGAGAGAGAGAGAGATTTTCTGTCAAAAAATATAAATTTTGCCTCAAATAAATTATTCATGCCAACTCATATCAATCTTGATATTGATTCGAATAAATAAATAAATTAAAGGTCGCAGAATCGAATCGAAGTCGAAAAGGAGGTCAATTTCAAATATTAATTCACTCTAAATGATGACATAATTGATATATAAGCAATGTCAACACAACTCAACATTACAATGAACAATCTAGGGGCGGGATGGTAGGGGGCCCTCAAGGTTGGAGTTCAACCTTTAACATTACAATGAACAAAATTGTAGTATTCTTTTTCTTGCTTTATGCTTTCCCATATTGTACAACCCACTGTAAAACTTTGTGCTCATTTGTTTAGTTTAGAGGCATTGTCTAAATATGTAACCATGTAAAATGTTTGTGAAGTGTTTATAAAGAATTTAAATTTTATATATACAGAAATGTGTAGTGGATAAATTGACAGTATTTGTGGGTTTCTCGAAACGAATAAATAAAATGTGGATTGAGTGTTTATTAACAAGAGCTATTTTACTAAATTCTTATTTACATTTTTTTTAAGTTTGCATTTCATTAGCATCATAAATCCTTAATTTGAATTTATTTTTTGCTATTTCTTATATGAGAACTTGGAGTTATTAGCCACAAGCTTATAGATAGGGTAAATCAGTGGCAAATCTTGGAATTTATAAAGGGGGAGAAAGAAGTATATATGGTACAAAACTTAAAACCCTATTGGCTTCATTGGAATAATCTCTCTTTTTGGTCCATTTTATTACATTCCTTTTTCCAATTCAATGGAATATAAAAGATGCCCATTAAATGATTGTTAGGGCGTGTTTGATATGCCAAATTTTTCATGAAAAATGGAAAATATTTTTTATGGAAAATGGAAAATATTTTCCTTTTCCATGTAAAAGTGGTGTTTGATGACCAAATTTTTGATGGAAAATATTTTCCCACTCCCCCCCTTTTTCCTTGAAATGAAGGAAAGCATTTT
>CAIGRL010175283.1:0-12076 GCA_903798325.1 Fraxinus xanthoxyloides | reverse complement strand
TTTCCATCACAATTTCACTATAACACAACCACTAAGTTTTTCAACTATAAATAGTGTGTCAATGTCCCATAATTCACTACCGCGGAATTTTACACGGCAACTTTCATATAAAGCAACTGTAAATTATAAATACATTTTTTTTTATCAAAAGCTCGTTTGATCAATCAAAATAAGATACTTCAGTACAAGTTGATTTGTTTCCTTATATTTTTATGTTCAGTAATTTATGCATGACTAGCCGTGGACCTTCGGGTTCGACTTAACGAAATGTGAAATCCTACGGGGAATTCGAAATGAGAAATGATAGGTCTCTTGCTTGGTCACCGATATACTCCATAAAGACAAATGTGGTATGAATTGTTTATGTTATCGTTATATAATTGCATATGGAAATTGCACGTATCTTACTAGGTGTTTGTAAAAATACTCACTTTCACAAAATTTAACAGATTAGTTCGAGTCGATTGGAGCCGGGCGAGATGGTGCAGCGGACTGCCAGGGTGATCGAAAAGATAAAATATTAAGTTCATTTTTTTAAAGAATTAGTTTATTCTATTTGTTCAAAACAGTTATTAATTTGTTCTCATTTAAAATTTTTCATTTATGTTTAGTTAACGAATATTACTCTATCGGTTCTGTGAAGATTGAAATTTTGTAACACTCCATTGTTTTGTTTTATTTTATTTTTTCAAATTCTGGGGTGTTACAATTTCAACTTCCCAACTCTTCTCAAATTTGAACCTTGTTTATTTTTACTTTGTTATCTTTAGTTATTTTTATATTTAGATCGTTTACTCTTATTTTAAAAACTCAAAATGAATTGTATGTGTTTATATTGCTAGAAAAAGCTCAACTCTTTTACAATTAAATAGCCATTCATCGAGGGATCGATATCTTGGACTCTAAAAATCCATTTTATTAATTGTACGACCCGTGCCCTTGTAGTGTATTTTCAAATGAATAGTATGATTATATCCGATCATTCTATTCATTTTCTTTTATTAGTTGCTTTATACCATTTAATTATGATTAATGAATGCATTTGCTATATTATTATATTTATACAGAGAACCAATCATACATTACAAGTAAAAGTGTCAATTAGTATATTTTCTATCGTTTTATTGCATTGCATTGCATTGATTAAAAGTGCACAACTTTAGTTTATAATATTCGTAATGATACTAGTATTTTAGAGTAATATTTATGATTTGACTCATTCCATGTATACTATTTTTTTTATTTACTAAATTGTGATTTTAAACCAATTCAAATCAAAACATTAGTTTGATTTGATTTAGAAAATGAGGTGGTTTTGTTTGGTTTGAAAAAACTTCAAACCGCTTTAAGGGGTTTGGTTTGAAAATTTGCCACAAACTGTCCAATCCGAATTGTATTTGAGGTAAATTGTTTTGACGTGTTTGGATACAAGAAAGTTTAAAGTCGTGGTTTGCAAAATTGGGAGAGCAATATTGTGTGGTTTTCTTGTATATAGTCCCTTTGGTTTTACTTATTTACCACTTTCTAAATTATTTTTATTATACAAAAATGAGAAATATATTCTATAAATCTGAAATTAATAGTAGTTCTACAAACTCAAAACCAACCACATGACATCAAAATATTATTGAACATAGGCTAAATTTTTCATTTCAAATTTAGTACTTAAAAATCTTTTTATCTCATCTATATCATAAATTTCATGGTCAATCAACAACATATCATCCACGCACAAAAGTAAGTGAATAGTTATATCATTTTTCATTATTCCTTTTGAAATATAAACAAGGATCAAATGTACTTCTAATAAAATCAACAATAGTCACAAATGTATTGAACCTTTTATATCACTATTTGGGGGACTGTTTTTGGCTATACAAAGAGTTTTTAAATAAACAAACATAATCAGGTTTATATTTGTCTATGAAACCCCGTAATTGTTTCATGTAAATCAATTCATCTAAATCACCATGTCAGAAAGTAGTCTTAACATTCATTTGTTCAAGTTCCAGATTATGCATAGAGGGATTCATCTTGAAAAAGATTCATCTACTGATATTTTGGTATCTATGGACCGCGAGGATTGATGCAAAGTATTGGGAGATTCACATAGTAGCTAGACATATCATTTGGAGGGGCTATCGCGTGATCTCTTTTCTTCATATGGGAGGACTATTTCGAGTGGTGTATTGGCCAAGGGATTTGATACTTACACCCATATTTGATATTTTTATGGACCCCCTTCCCCATCTCTCTCTATTTTAGTTTGGTGGCGTACTCCATCAGTCGGATCTGTCAAGATCAATACTGATGGATGTGTCAGAACGATTTTGCGAGTGTGGGAGGCATCATCAAAGATCACACAGAACACTGTATCAGGGATTTCTCAGCTTCGTATGGACCATACTTGATATTAGAGGCAAAGTTCCGGGCTATTCTTAATGAGATTTTACTAGCTTAAGGACTTAGGTTTTTCAGCGATTTGGGTTAAGTCTGATTCTACAATATCCATTCACTGCATTACTAGAGGAGGAAGACCATGTGCTATTCAGTGCATACTTAGATGTATCACAGATATCATATCATTCGACAGAGGTACAATTTCTTACATTTATAAAGAAGGAAACCAGGTTGCAGATACTCTTGCTGCTGAGGGTTGGAATCTTCGCAGATATTAGGTATATGGCCTACTTGACCTACCATGACATTTTAAGGATACATTACCAAGTCAGCATGGTGATAAGTGTATTTTATACACTTATTTGTGCCGCTACACTAAAGCAATTGTCGTTACTTTAAATGATTTAAGGCTTAATTTTGTATATATTTTGTTTGTTAGGTGCATCTCGAGAAAAAAATCATGGAATTGAAGAAAATGGGCTGACAACTTTGCTACAGTGGAATCCAAAGTTTGGGGAGTAAATCGCAAAATGCTTATAGATGATTCGGACCTAGTGTCGATGATTGGATAGATGTTGGAGTCAATTAAATGAAATTGGAAGATGGAGGGTCAAGGGAATACAAAAAGGAACCAAAATAAATAAAGAATGAAATTCAGGGATCAAAGTGCAACAATTGGAAGATTTTATACCCGCGCGCGCACGGGCATATTTTTTATTTAACGGGAACAAAATACTTGAACGGGTGCGCGGGCAACGAATAATACGGCGCGCGCACATAGGCTAATTTTGGGTTTGAACGGCCCAATTTTTGGGTTTTATCCAAATTCCTATAAAATTCAAATTTAACCTACTTTCTTAGGGGGGATGAATGGCGTGAACAACTCAGAGCATAACAAATCCAAATTTTCACCAAAAGAAAGAGTCTAGCACAAGATTCAAAGGCGATTATCATAAGAGATTGAAGATTCGAAGTCCGGGTGGAAGAAATACAAAGAAGAAATTGAGTTTTCACTTTTCATTCATTATTTTTCATTCCGAGTGATGTTTTTCCAAATCTTATTTTGTGATTTACATAACATTATGTTAGGCTAATTATTTCTTGTATTGGATGAAGATGAAACCTTTTATTATTTATTTTTAATTCAAGATTAGTGGTTAGTTGAATTCTTGTTTTTCCTTGATTAATCTTGCATGCATAATTTTATTATTTGATTGCTTAATCACTAATTAAATATATAATTGCTTGTTGTAGTGTTGGGAGACTCATAATAGGTCTAGAACATTGTTTGATTAACATATGTGCAATAGATATTAGGAATAATATTTATCACGTGTGCAATTTTTGGGATAATCTAAACTTTAATGCGTTCTATTCATTCGAATTCGGATTAGGAATAGATTCGGGTCGTGATTAGAGTAGATTTAATTTGTCTTGAAAAAGAGAATTAATTAAACGATAGGTCTTCATTTTCATTTGCTTGAATCAAGTTCAATAATTGGGGTTACTTTTCCATGCCCAACATTAAATTTGACGTTTTTCTCGTTGAAACTGGAGTCTCGGCCCATGAAACTTGAACAAATAATCCCATAGCTTCACTAATCTTCTTTACTCGTGATCTCGTCATTGGTCTTTCTTCTACTATCAATGTATCCTTGCCAGCCTTCATCCCATGATTCTCCTTAGAATCAAAATACCAGAAACTTACTGAAACGAAAGGAGACGAACAAAAATTCGTGAATTGTATTAGAATGCAAGAACTGATCTGAGATGAACAAAATTCTCCAATACATACGAAAATGATAAAAAAAAATACATGAAACGTGCCAAAATGCATGAAACTAATCAAAGACAAATGAAAATGATCGAAAATGTGCAAAATATAACAAAACATCTGAAAAGGAACTAAAATGCCTGAAATATAACAAACTACCTGGAAACGATCTAGAACGTGCAAAATATACCTAAACATATGAATCGCACAAAATTTTATGATGATAACTCAAGAATAACTAAATAAGAGGAGCGTGAATTGGTTTTTGAAACTTTTTCGACACTTAATCTCAAAATAATTCGATACACAAAATATAAATGATGAGTATGATACGAGAATTAAATATCAAGTTTGATAACTTCATTCAAGTATAAATATAGTACAATATAAATGGCAATGTAAAGTAAAGTGTAATAATGTAAAGATAATAAACTGATTTAATGGGGTTCGATACGCAATGTATTTTACGTCCCCACTACCAAGCTCTCTGTCACGAGTAAGACCAAATGCATTATAATGTTAACTTAGAAACAAGGAGTACCAATCCTTAAGTAACTTAGAAACAAGGAGTACCAATCCTTAAGTGACTTACAAACAATGAGTACTTATTCTTAAGTGACTTACAAACACGGAGAACTTATCATTAAGTGACTTACAATAAGGAGCACTTATCCTTATGTGATTTACAACAAGGAGCACAAATCTTTAATAACAATCGAGTTTTCACAGACTTTCGAAACCACCAAAATATAAATGATAATTTTACAATTGAAAGAACTCTCTTAACAAATGATATAATTAGGTCAAGTATTAGAGAGTTAGGTAAATATTTCAATATATAGCAAGTAACAAAGTCCAAGTGTCTATGAAGAAAACTTTGATGAATAATTGATAATGAAGTAGTTTGAGTTTTTGTATTAAAATTTTCTAACCAATAATCTCTCTTAACAAATAATACAAGTTAAGTATGAAGAGAGATTTACATTTAAATTAAAGTGTTGGCAAAGAATACTTTTATCAAGAATGAAGAATGGATGAAGTTGTGAAAAGTTCTTTGCAAAATATAATTCTTGATAAGATGAATGAGATAAGTTGAATCAATCAAGAAATTCTTTTGTAATAAATGAAATAGAATTTTGACTCAAGTAATCTCAATGATCTTTACTAAATAAGATCTTAAAAATCTCTTATAAGTTGGTGAAGAAATTGAATACAAAAAGTGATGTATATTTATAGAGCAAAAATGGTGAGAATCAGTCACTTTCGGTTGAACACTTTCGATCGATCGAAGTGTGAATATAGTCGTTGTAAAATTCAAACGGTTTGAGTTTCGGCTTACACTTCGGTCGATCAAACCGGTCGACCGAAATATGTTTCGTCGAGCATACTTGTCGACCGGTATACTTTCGGTTGACCGAAAGATGCTTATTTTGGAGTTTTTAATTTTTATATCAAGATATTCATTTTTCCAAAATCGCCTTTATTTCTAAAACGTTTTTATGCAAGTGATGAATCCTGAGGTATAGTTTGAGCTTTATGCGCTTTGCTAAGAATTGATGAGTATACCTTTACATATATACGAAGTTTCGATTAACAATTTCTAAATACTAGTTTTCAAGATTCTTGTTCTCTTCGAGTCTCTTTTGATTGCACGCTTTTCAGTTGATGACGATTTGTGCCTTTGAGTGTTTAGGAATATTTATACATGAAAAACTCAAAGAACTAGGTATGTTAGAATCATAAGTGTATTGTTTGTTGTGATCAAAATAAAAGGAGCTAATCATAGGTCAACATATGAAATGTACCAAAACGTAGGAAAACAGACAAAATTGGACGGAATGTACGGTAAAGAAACAAAATGCACGAAATATATCGAAACGTATGAAACAAAAAATGCACAAAGTATATCAAAACGTAAGAACATATACAAAATTCACAAATTGTACAGAGAAATATACAAAAATATACAAAATGTGTGAAATTTACCAAAAATGCATGAAAACGACCATAAATGTACAAAATCTACCAAAATACAAGACAGAAAAAACCAAATAGCGCGAAGTGCACCAAAATACACGAAAACGAGCAAAATGCACAAAACTTTACGGAATGCATGAAATATAACCAAACGATCATAAATTTAGAAAAAATCAGAAAAATTCATGAAATGAACCAAAAAGCGCGAAATGCACCGAAGCATATGAATATAATATAAAATGTGCGAAATGTACCAAAATGCATGAAATTGATCCAAAATGTGTGAAATGGTCAAAAATTACCAAAATGATCCAAGATGCACAAAATGTAACAAATCACTCGAAAACGATCCAAAATGCATGAAATATACCAAATATATCAAATATAAAATTGTCCAAAATGTATCTAAACGTACGAAATAGAATAAAAATGTACGAATATATTCAAATGTAAGAAACGAATCAAAATGAACAAACTAAACCAGAATGTAAACAGTACAAAAATTATTCGTATTGGACAAATGTAGCTAAACACTCAAACAAATGCAAAATGTACAGTGTTCTAAAACGCACGAAAATGTTCATAAATATGCTTCATGCGCCAAAACATACAAAAACGACCATAAATGTCGTAAATGTAACAAAAACCATGAAAATGATCCAAAATGTACAAAATATAGTCAAATACATGAAAACAAACCAAAATATTCAAAATGTACCGAAATGCAAGAAAACAAACCAAAATTCACAAAGTGTATCGAAATGTTTTTGAACATTTTGGCAAATGTTATAATGTTTTGGTGTATAATGTTATATTTTAACTTAGTTCAGTATATTCACATATTTAGGTATATCTTTGGCGAGTTTTGTTTCATTTTGGATTATTTTCATACATTTCCCGCATTATTGGTACATTTTGGAGGGTTTTCGTATTTTTCGAATATTTCAGTACATTTCATGCATTGTGGTATATTATGACGCATTATTGTACATTGTGGCACGTTTTGATGCATTTGGAAATATTTTGATAAATTCTACCACATTTTTTGTTCATTTTGGTCTATTTATGAACATTTTGGAGCGTTCTAGTACATACTGGCTAGCTTCAGCTGGCCGGTGAAATGGATAAGTCGTGTTCGCTATATTTATACACTTCACATTATTTTTTAGCATGTTTAGGTATATTCTGCATATTTTGGTATATCTTTTCACATTCTACAACATTTGGGCACATTGGGGTACATTTTGGAGCGTTTTGGTGCACTTTTTAAATTTTGATACATTTCATGCACTTCAGAGCATTTTGGCGCATATCATTTTGTCATGTTTTAAATATTTTTGCACATTTCGGATGGTTTTTAAAATTTTGGAGTGTTTTGGTTTATTTATCTCATTTTTGAATATTGGCGAGTTTCGGTACATTTCACACATTTTGGTACATTGTGGCACGTCACGGTATATTTTGCACAATTTTGTTTTTGTAATGATTTGGTGCTACACATTTTGGCCCATTTTTATAATTTTTGTACATTTAGGCATGTTTTAAGATTTTTTTGCAAGTTATGATTCATTTTGGAGAATCATGGTATATTTTGGCGGGTTTTTGTCCATCTTATCAATGTATGGTACATTTTGACCGTTAAGTTATATTTTTACCATTTTGGTACAGTTCGTGCATTTTGGCTCTTGAATTACTTTTAGCATGACAAGTTCAATTAGTTATGAGGCATTAAAAATTATTGAGCATTTTTCTTTGAAGTTCTGAACAGTGGACTTTTCAACTTTAGTAAGTAAAGAAAATTTCCATCACAATTTCCTCTTCAATATTTAGATATTTTTGAAGTCCTACTTATTATAACTCGTGAAAAAGATAAGAGAGATGCTTTTGGGTATTGATGTTACAAAAAGTAGGGAGGGTCCCCATATTTAATTAGATTTGACGTCATATTAGCATTTTTGAGCATAAGCTAGCAACGTTGCCGAGGAATAATTTAATGTACAATATAATCTATATTTCTTCCTGTAAAAAGTCAACATAGTAATTAAAAAAACATTGTAACCTGCTGGTACAGTTTCGAGAAACACTCTCATCAATCGTTTAGCAAGTTACCACATTGCCCAAACATCTGCCATGAAAGAATACACTGACAATACATATAGGTATTTGTAAGTCGTCTGTAAATCTGAGGCAAAAATGGTCCGAACTGAACTACAAAATCCAGGCTTTGTTATAGCTCGATATCTTTCAATGAACATCTTCATGTTGTTCTTGTGGTAAGAAATGAATTTGCATGTGAATTCTAAACCCACCCAAAGAATTTTCAAAGAACTGTCAGTGACACTGCAGCAGATCGAAGTCGCATGCCATCATCACTCCATTTATTATGGGGCGCAGTTGCTCCAGCAATAAATGCCTAAGGCATACAAGCGAAAATAAGTCCTCATATTTAAAAGCTTACTACACAATGATGAGTTATTTAGACTGATGGTCACCGAAATTTTAATTATGTATACGAATGATCTCTGAAGTTATTTTCTTACGGTAGTAATCACTCAAGTTTCTAATGATAATGGTCACTCAGCTAAAAATTAACATTAAATCCTACATGGCACCATTAAGTGCCAACTTGTCACAAAAATAAAACATGTAAAAATTGTCACGTGACAATAAATAACGTCATTTAATAACATGTTGGCAATTGATAACCTTAGAATGACAAAAGAAAGCTTAAACAATTATTTCTCCAAGTGGAAAAGATACAAATCGAACTGCTAAAATATTTGAATTGCATAGCTAACTCTATTTGAATTGTAATTTTATTCCACCTCTCTCTACTCTTAACATGTTCTGCTAGGATCATATCTCATAACATTTTGGCCGAACAATAAAAGTAATCAAAAATCAATGAACAACATAGATATGTGTACCTTTCCACTATTAACAACGGCTACTAGTGCAACATGCTGAATGTTGTTACCAAATTCGTAAAAGTAATAATTCCTGAAATAAGTCAATCCATACAAGAGAAATCATTAGAACAGCATGATCTCACTTCCTCTGAAATTACATAAGCATATTGGGTTACTTATGAAACTTTGTGACATTTTAGTCCTGAAATACATGATACCTTCAGAGGCTATGGTAAAAGGATAAAAAGAAAAAGAAAACATGAGTGCTTGAACGACGAGATATAACAATTCTTTCATTTAGTTTCTCTTAGACAAGTTCACTTTTACTCTACTAAATAACTCATAAAAATGAACAAAAGGATAGCTATAAGCTTACTTTTCCATAAATGAATGTACAAATTGGATTACTATAAACTGTTGATATGAAAATGAAACAATGTCCATAATAAATTTATCAACTGCTGCAAGAAAAAAGAGTTTGATAAATGATATACCCGGGTGGATTCATGGTATTTGAGCATAAACATACCTATAACCTTCTTCTTCCTTGATTTTAATTGTGTGGGCCGAGTACAGAGTTGCCCCACCTGCCACATATTATATTTTTGAACAAATCATAATTTCAATGGAAGCGCAAGTCAGGTGAAACAAAACGAAGCTTGAGGCTTTCTTTTGAGAGGGAAACAGTATTCATGTCAACTTACCTGGGACAAATATTTTAGCTGCCTCCTTTAGTGAACCCAAATCAGCAATATCTTTAGCCTGTCCAGATCACAATCACTCCTTACAATAAGATGATAAATGGAACAAAGCTAGTGTGTTTGGATTCAAGAATACAAATTTCCAGCCTCTAAAAGATGGAAATGCAATGGCTGATCTTTGGACTTTTGTCAAAGAAATGAACCTATGAAACATGGACACTCCCTTTTTGGAACGGCGTGTTGCTGTTCTATACTCCAAAACGTGTCCAATGTACCATGTGACATTTCATAGTATATATATTTTTTACATTTCAACACTTGAGAGATGCCTCCCAGGCACAACTACTACACACCAATCTAGCATGTTTATTGTTCATTCTTTAATGTTTTAACATGCGAGCGTGTCCTCAACATATCATAGACATCAAAAGCCCAATTTCCTAAATTTGGAATATAAAAATTAAGAAAATATCTTATTGAATAAGTTGTTTAAAAAAAAAAAACAAAAAGTGAGAAAAAATCTAGTAACTGAATGGCAAATTTGCTTTATAACCACTAAATAAATATTCTTTCTGGCAGTAGTACCATATACCTTGACCCATGGTTATGCTGATACAACAAATAGTCACTCACTCATTTGTCTGTCTCTTAGGAATGAACAATATAGCTTCTTTCGATAGCATGAATATTAGTGTTATTATCTTGTGGAATTGTAACACATCAACTGGAAGATTCCCCGTGAGAGTGGCCAAATTCAGAAGCAGCTGATATTTATATCATTAAAAATTCAGCTTTTCTATGTGGAGCCAATCATGAATGTCTTAAAACAGAAGGTCAAAAATAATTCTAGAGGTGTGGATTAGACAATGACAAACATACAAACATAGTTTTTCAACAATTAAATTCTGACGCAAGGCCAAAGTGAGCAACGCCCTTCTGTTTTCAAAACCAACTTACTGATGGGCCAATGCTAATGCAAATTCAAGAATATCTTACGGGATGATACTTTCAAAAGATAATCATCATGAACAGGGAAGTATACACATAAATATCTAGAATCTAACCTGTTTAAGGTGATCCTAAAGAGTCAAAAATGAATTACAAAGTAAAATGGTCATGGATATACAGATAACATGAGATATTTTCTGAGATATTTTCAACATTAAATATATGTATTTGTAAGAAAATGATCATATTGGTAAGATGCTACGTGCAAGGCACCTCTTCTGAACTATTTTACTGGGATCACATCACTCTTGTGAATGGGAGCCTTTTTTTGTTATAGACAAGATATGTACCAAGCACCTAAATTGCTGTTCGCGTAATTTATGCTCGGATATTCAACTGTTAGCATAAATTCTCATTTCTTAGTTTATTTAGCGTGGCCAAATATACATCTTAAAATCCTCATTTCCACCTTGATCATCTTATGTAAGTTTTGTCCTTTAATGGTCCAACAGTCACTACCACAAAGATAATTGTGACAGTAACCATACTATAGAAATTGTGTTTTAACTAAGGATGCCCAAAAGTCCCGAACTGAATCGGACCGAACCCGAACCGAATTGAACGGTTCCTCATTAGTTAAATACCTAAACGGGTACCCGAATCGAGAATCGATGGGTTTGGGTCGGGTCTATACCAAAAACCGAAGAATCGAATAAGAACCGAAACTAAATAATTTTTTTTATTGAATTAATTAAATTATTTTATTTTTCTAAATAAATTAACAAATTAATTAAATAAATCAGATCATTTCATAANAAGTTGAAATAGAAACCCGTGGGCAGACTTGACCTTGGATAGTAGTACTTAACTTATTTTCGTAAAGGGCACTAATTCAAAAGAAAAATTACATTACATACATACATACATGGCTTGATATATGAACTTTTGTAGCTATTCTTAATCACTTGTTGTGATTAGGAGTGTTCAAAAGTCCCGAATCTAATTGGATCGAACCGAACCGAATTGAGCGGTTCTTCACAAGTTAAATACCCGAATTGGTACCCGAATCGAGAATCGTGAGTTTAGGTCAGGTCTCGGGTCTAGACCAAGAACCGAAACTAAATTATTTTTTTATTGAATTAATTAAATTATTTTATTTTTCTAAATAAATTAACAAATTAATTAAATAAATCAGATCATTTCATAAGTTTAATTTTAAAGCCCAAATCATTTTAAAACCCATTAGCCTATTTTAAAGATAAGAAATAGCGGAGTTTGTGATCCATTTGCAATTTTTGTAAAGATTATGAACCTTCTCTATAATGATATCTTAATAATTGATATGGCTACATGACTATTTGAATTTG
>CAIGRL010175256.1:0-17833 GCA_903798325.1 Fraxinus xanthoxyloides | reverse complement strand
AGTAAAATATATGGTAGAAAAGTTGTTCAGTGAAATGTGCAGTTGAAAAAAAAAATTAGGAAATGAGGGCCAAATAGAGGCTTGATGTAATGCTTAGAGCATCTCCAATTGTGGTTTAAAATTGGTATCTCCAAACTCACTTTTGTATCCTCATTTACATCTAGTAGATGTAAATTCAATTTTGTTCGAATAAAAAAAATTTAAATCCACTTTTTGCCTTTTACATTTTCTGTCAAAAAATGCAATTTGCATCTCTCCATTCAAGAAGTTTTCTACCACTTTGAATAACTAAATCTCTATTTTACACCACCATCGAAAATGATCTTAGTTGTAGAATTTCAGTTGGTAGTTGCAATGCAGTGGTGGTGGGGAAGGAACTTCTTCTGGAAAAAGCCCACAATTACTCGAGTTCAGATCTGGTAGGGCATGCTTTGTTAGCCTAATTTTGGTATGTTTAGGGTAGATATTGTAAGACTTTCTCCATATTGGCGTTTTAATTAGTGCCATAAATTGTACATGTTGGTCTATTATCTATATCATGTATATTGTAATATTTCTTGTCCTTGTATTTTACAAATTTCTGTTAAAGTAATTTGATAAATGTGAAGTGATCGTGTGGGGAACTTGTTGTTCAAGATTATTTGAACTGACCTTGTGGCTTAGAAGGAAACTAGGAAAGATACATGGTTGAGATTTGAGAGGATTGTCCTTGCCCAGGAACTGGGGCAATGATTTTATGAATTTTTTCTGTTTTGGACATTTTGGGTCCCTCTAATAAAATTACACTGCGTGTGCGAAGCCCAATTAAAGGGAAGCCACTAACTTTCATCCAAGAATTATGATAGCTAAGTATGCAGTAAATTTGAACTAATTTATGGGTTGAAGTTTGTCTATAAGTGTAAAATATTTTGCTGTAGCAGAAGAATTATTAGAAGTGCTATTGTCTGTAGGAGTTATGTACTCGATAAACATACTCGTTAGTGTATTTCTGGTGTATGATTTATCTTTCATGAACTAAATTCAACTGTTAACATGTGGCATAGCTCGATAAACTTTGGGTTGTAGTTGAGCTCAGCGACAATAACTGTTATCAGTTGCTTTGAAACTTTATATCTAATTCCAGATGCTGGCTAATGAACCCTTTCAGGTTTCAAGGATATTTAAAGAACGGAATGGAGCCAGTTTTAAATGTCTTAAAAAGCTTGCAAATTGATAGATTCTTCGAACCATGACTTAATGATACAAAATGGCGTTGGCATGTGAGGCTGCGAGAGTAATTGATTTATCCTTTTTACGATGACAAGAGACAAGGGACAAAAAAAAAAAAAATCCATCATATAATGATCAACGTGCTGTTTTAGGACTGCCAATGTCAGACATGCCACTAATTGACAAGAGTAGCTTGCATGTTACAATTTTCATCATGTTATGTTTTATAAGATCCAAGACAATAGCATTATTTTTTTGGTGAAATAGGAAATCATGCAGTGCTGTGATTCTGTCGATATAACTTTCATCATTCGATTAAATTCTTTTCTTTCCATTTTCCAGGTTGGTGATCCAAATATAGACCATAACTGCTGGGAAAGGTCAGAAGATATGGACACTGCTCGAACTGTGTACACGGTTGATGCTCCAAATCCGGCCTCTGATGTTGCTGGTGAGATTGCTGCTGCTTTGGCTGCTTCATCCATCGCATTTAGGTCGTCTGATCCAGGTTACACTGAGACACTACTGCAAACTTCCAAGAGGGTATTCGATTTTGCAGATAGTTATCGTGGGGCTTATAGTGATAATTCGAATATCAGGGATGGTGTCTGCCCATTTTACTGCGATTTTGATGGATATCAAGTAAGCATTCTTGTCACATTTTTCTATTAACGTAAATTGCATCATTAATAAGCATATCTAACTCTATTTATCTGTTTGTGTATTGATCATATTTCAATTTAACAGGATGAATTACTGTGGGGAGCGGCGTGGCTAAGAAGAGCCTCTCAGGATGATTCTTACCTCAATTACCTACAAAACAATGGCAAAACCTTGGGTGCTGATGAGAATATTAATGAGTTCGGGTGGGACAACAAACACGCTGGTCTTAATGTTCTCATTTCTAAGGTATTTGAACCATATTATTGGTATTCAAACGCAATGTTTTGTGAAGTGGACTACATTACTCGTTCTCTTTAGTATAACTAAGAAATTATTAAATACTACTTGTGAACATGCTGTAAACGAACATTGTGCCGTTTCCAAAAGTGACTTGAATACTGTTGCAGGAAGTCTTGGAAGGGAGCGTGTACTCTCTTCAGTCATACAAAACATCAGCGGATAGCTTCATGTGCACGCTCATACCCGAGTCTTCGTCCTCCCACATAGAGTTCACTCCAGGTGGTCTCATATATAGGCCTGATGGAAGTAACCTACAACATGCTACTGCCATATCTTTTCTCTTGCTCGTTTATGCCAATTATATAGAAAGGTCGTCTCAGACTATAAATTGCGGTAGCATTACTGTTAGTCCAACAATGCTTCGCGAAATAGCCAAGAGACAAGTTGATTACATTCTTGGCGATAATCCTAAAGGATTGTCCTACATGATTGGGTATAGTAATTACTACCCACAAAGGATACATCATCGCGGTTCATCACTTCCTTCCGTCAAAGATCATTCCGAATTCATAGGGTGCAAGGAAGGTTCAATTTACTTTAACTCATCGAACCCTAATCCGAATGTATTAGTCGGGGCCGTGGTGGGTGGACCTGGAGAAGACGATGCTTATGAGGATGATCGAGTTGATTTTCGAAAGTCTGAGCCTACGACTTATATCAATGCACCATTTGTTGGTGTACTTGCATATTTTGTGGGCACTCCTAACTTTAAATAGGATTAGAAAACATCACAATTTGTGTTGATTAGGTGAAAAAGAATGCCTCTCATCTTATGTTAAGCAAAGATTGAAGAGGCTGATTCTAGGAGAAGACGACACCAATAGCTCATTGTATCATCATGTTGAAGTGATATTGAAAGGCCCAATTTAACCCCTAAAATCTCCTTTTTGCTTCAGATTTTAAGGGGACAAATATGGAAAGTAATATTTTATATTTTCCATTATATTTGTGAGATTAGCAGATATAATAACGTGTCCATCTAAAGAACTTGCATGCTTTAGTCAGTGGTTTGATTTCCTTTTCTGCTTATTGCAAATTTCGAACCCTAAGAAATATTTTTCGGTGTCATTTGATCCAAAAATTGCAGTAATGGTAATGATATATTCCAACAAAAGAGTACGTTTTGAGGGCCATCAAACTTAAGTCTAAGGATCCGTTTGATTGTAAGGATGGAAAATGGGTGGAAAAAAAAATGAATTTTAGGGAAATTAATTGCCTAAAAATTGTTTTATAGGGAATTGTTAATTTAGTGTGTTTGATTGGTATAATTTTCCACCCGAAAAATTTTTAAACTTTGTGTTCGTTTGACTTTGTTTTACGTGAAAATTGTTTATTAAAATGATAATTTTTCCACAATTGGTTTTAAAATTTGTTTTCATTGCCAAAAAGTTAAAAAAAAATCCTAAAAACATCATTGTTTTCATCAAAGTTTAGTGTTCGTTTGGTTTTATTTTATATGAAAATTGTCAATTAAAGTGAAAATTTTATTTACAACTGGTTATGGAATTTGTTTTCATTGCAATAATAATAAAAAAAAAAGACAGCAGTACCTTGAAAAGCTTTTCCCACCATTTTTATCAATTTTGAGGAAAATAGGCGCATGAGAGGGGTAGGGGGAAAAGTTTTATTGGCAATTTTTACCCTATCAAACACACAAAAACCAAGAAAATGGAATTCATTTTTCAAATTCCATGAAAATCTTTGGCTTATCAAACACAACCTTAGGGTTTAGGAAGAAATTGAATTGGGGATATAGAGTGGGGGTGGATCAATTTAATTTTATAACATTTTTATTAATATTGAAAATGTTAGTTATATCTGATTTTTGAAATAAAAACATATAACTCTTAATTGTGAATTCGGATTTTGAAAACACTTACTCTACGTAATCTAAAGATAAGACTTTTTACCGTAGGCTGGAGATCATTTCTACAAGCATGGTAATGGACAAAAGTTAAATAGAGTGTATTTATAAAAAGGGAAAATTACACAAAATAAGGATTTTCAAGATTCAATTTCAAATTTGAGATATTAGGTTTCACTTTTCAAAAATAAGGTATTTCATTCAAAATATTAAATATTAATTATATAATTTTCATTCCAAACTCTAATCAATTTCATCTCAAATCGTCTCTTTTCCTTTTCTCTCCTCAGTCATTGTCACCACCACCGTGCTTTCTTCTCCTTCTCTCTCTTCAAATTTTGGTATTTCCTCAACCACCACCACCAACGGGTCTTTAGCTTAGCACATGCAATTCCAATAAACTTCCATGATTTTCACTATATCTTGATATTAACAATTCATTTTTTTTGTTCTAAATCAGATTCAACGACTAATTTAGCTTGATCCAACAGGGCTTTACGACTTCTATCTGCAAAAATGAAGAATATTCGAATCAAGGAGAAATTTTTAGTTGGGTGACAAGAATATAGAAAAATCACATCTGTTTAGTAAGCAAGTGATATACCTAGAGACCTTGAAGTCAAATCGGTGCTGTTTTTAATCACTTGCCAAAGGGACATCTTTGTGGTGAAAATCACACGAAAGAATATGTACAGAGGAAGATTTTTGCAGGTTTTGTGGTGTTGAACAATTTTGTTGGTATTTGTTTTACCATTTTTTTTTCCTCAAAGGTGAATATGAGAACCTTGATTGGAAACAGTGTAAAGGTATTGTTCTATGGATGAACTTTGGAAGGGTCCCACTTTGGCGATGGTTTCCATAGTATGGTGATGTTTGGGTGGATCGGGTTGCTGATGGTGGATCTAGTGTTGGTGGTGATGGATCTGCCCGTGGCGATGGTACTTTGCGTTTCGATTTGGCGGAGGTGAGGCGGTGGCAATGGCGGTTGTGGTTCTGTCGACGGTAGTTTGGATTATTGCAACAGTGTGGTGGTTGTCACAATTGGTGGTAGTTACAAGTGATGTGGTTGATTGTGACCAATAAATTTGTTGGTTTGTGACCAACGAAATAGATAAATTTTGACCAATAAATACTGTGTGACCTAAAAATTTATAAATCTTTGACCAATAATTTGATAAACCATGACATAAATATAATTTGTGATCAATTAATTTAATATTTTGTGTGACCAATAAAATAAGTCGTGACGTATAAATTTTTGATTTGTGACCAATGATCAAATTGTGTTTTATAAAAAATTTGAATTGTGACCGTAAAATAATTTGTGACCAAATTATATGAAATTATGACTTTAATATATTTAATAAATAAAATATATGTTTAATTAATTAAATTATAAATAAAATTTTAAAAAATCTAACATTTGAAATTTTAATCTTAATTTCTTAATTTTGAAATTGGTGAAATTTAATTCCTTGGTTGTGAAATCTTCCCATATAAAAAACTATGGCATGAATATAACCATCCCAAACCCAATTAGCCCACGGGACACAATGCCAATCAAAACATTCTCTCTCAATAAGCATTAAGCATAAATCTAACGGTCCAGATCATAGAATCATTCAAACGATATATCCGACGCTCCAAAACCCCGACCAGCAAACTAGCCGTTACCAATCGAGCGTAAAAAACCCAACGGTCATCTATTTCCCTTTCATTCCATTAATCAATGAAACTCTAATCGTGAGAAAGTTAATATCATTACAAATTTGTTGTTTCCCTCTCTAGAAACCTTAGTTTCATCCATTATCCGGCGAGATTTCTAATGGATTCAGGTTCTAAAACCGCCGGAGCAAATACGCCTGCAAAAGAATCAAACCGATCAAAATTTAATGAAATCTCAAAACAATTAGAAAATTTCAATCCCAATGTGTCATCTCCAGGTTTTAAATCATCTAATTCTCCATGTATAAAGTCTGCAAAAAGTGTTCGCTCCCAAAAATCTACTTCCAGAAACCATTACCCTACTGGTAGTATTCAAGTGGCGTCACCTTCACCGGTGAAGAAAATTCGGCAGAGGAAGTTCTTGATTGCAAAGAAGAAATCGGAAAAGGGGGAAGTGAATTCTTCGACAGCAGCATCAGTGGAATGTAACAAGTGTAAGAAGGGGACGGGAAAATCCAAGTGTTTGTGTGTAGCCTATGAGAGCCTGAGGGCTTCTCAGGAAGGGTTCTTCAAAAATAGCAGTAAAATTGACGATAAGGTCGATTTGGAGAAGTTATGTGAAGATGATACTGCGAATGGGGAGAGTGAAGTTAACCCTATAAGCCAAAACCCAGAGACTGCCAAAGGGTTTTGTGGCAAAGTGGAGGAAAATGATGATTTATGTGAGATTAATGTGATGAGTAAGGATGATGTAGATGAGGTCGAGGCGAATGGTGAAACGGGCACTAAGAGAAGAAGGGGGAGGCAGTTAAAAGAGGGTAGAGAGTGTGCACCGGAGCCAGGGTCTGGCAAGGTGATGCATTTGGTGAAGACATTTGAAAAACTTCTTTCAATTCCAAAATCGAGCGATTCTAAGGAAAAGGAGGTGGACGAAGTGGAGGATATTAATACGGAAATGAGAAAACCTATTGAGATTGCCGAAAAACAGGTTTCTCCATCTTCATTTAGTCCCTCTGATGTTTTCCTCACATTGGAGAGTTTAGGGTTGGATTCAGTTTCACACCGTTCTTCTTCACTAGACAGCAGC
The DNA here is from genome assembly GCA_903798325.1 of Fraxinus xanthoxyloides. NCBI lineage: Eukaryota > Viridiplantae > Streptophyta > Magnoliopsida > Lamiales > Oleaceae > Fraxinus > Fraxinus xanthoxyloides. Next base: position 11,045 of record CAIGRL010175256.1, on the reverse strand, counting down.
CAAGGAAGGTTAGTTATGTTAACAGCGACTGTGTTGATTTTTGACATAATCAAACAATTGGTAAATCGTCTTAAGTTGGTTCTAAATGTGTTCATTCTATAACTTTGAAGCTTCAGCATTTCAAATAAAACTTCTGCTGGTGGTCGAAGAAGCAGAAGAAAAGTGAGATTTTTTATCCATACTTCTCTTTCTTTGAGTAAAATTGTTTCTCATTTAGATTATCATATCTATTTTTCGAGTTCTGCAGAGCTTCGAATCATCTGGAACCTCTGCGAGAAGAAATGGGAGAAGGCAGCTTAAAACAGCAACTTCTCAGTTGCCTTTCATGCTCAGAACAGAGGTGTGTTTCATTCATGCCCATGTTGTGTCTCTAGGTTGTGGAATTTTCATCACTTCACATATTCGTTTTCAATATAAATCTGACTCTATATGAGCATTACTTGACTGGTTATTATTACATTTTAATATAGCGATAACATTAGGATAGTTGCAAAAATGTCAATCTAGTTTACATTTTTGGCTAACCACCTCACCTAAAAAGCTTAAACAAACTTTTAGAAAGGGGAACTTATTCATTTAAATCACGTCTTCAGCATGCCCCTTCACACGCCCAATTAGTTCAAGGTAGATGTTAAAAGGGTTTTATACCATTGGGACGAGGGGTTCCGTAAATGGCTGTGTAGAATTAAGATGCAACAGTTTAGATACCCTGCCACTCTTAATCAAGTTTTATGAAATCCACAACACCAACCTGCATTTCAAGCCAATGTAAATCTAAATTAGCCTGATGGTAAAGCCATTATTATGAATGATCTAACAAAGTTATGAAATAGAGAAAATAATGTAGGCCATTTTAAATAGAATAATAAAGTTAGGAATGGGATTATTTAAATATAAAACTCTTGGAATGGGATTATTTAAATATAAAACTCTTACAGATAAGAACTATTTCAATTGTGCAAATTTAAAGGGCAAGTTGAGAGAAACCCTTGATAATGGAACAAAACACTTATTAAGTAAGGTAGAGTTGGAAGCCTGAAGAAAATAAATACAGCCAGCAGAAATAGATATAGACTATTACAATAGTTGAGCAGGTTGAACTCCAAGGGGTGTCGACTGTCTGCAAATTTACATTAATTCAAATATTGAAATTACATAAATTACACTTACCGCAGCAAAGAGGAAGGTGCAAGGAGGAAGAATTCATGAAAAAGGTGCAAAAAATAATGGAGGAAGAGGAGAAGTTGCGGATACCGGTTGCGCAAGGTCTTCCATGGACAACAGATCAACCAGAGGTAACTTTTTAACCTGAAGAAAAGAATTCTCAATTCTATTTCAGAAACATTAGGAATCAGGATTAGTACGAATCTTTTTTGCAATAGGCCTAGTAATTTTGAATTCTTTTCTGATGTTTAGATCTTCGAATTCTTTTCTGATGTTTAGATCTTCCCTCATTCCTTCCAGATTTATAGGACTTCTAATTATCATTTTTGGCAAGTTTGGAAATGAAGGCAAAAGTTCATTACCAAAGAATGTAGTAACTAATGATATAAAACCATGGAAGAAATTCTGTTTTGGCGTCTTCAACAGTTAATCATGGACTTCTGGTCAAAAGAAAACTTGAGGCCTGACTAGTTGCCAATTGACATAATGAAAAGACTACCATTTTGTGTTGCTTCCACATGTCAATCGATTGTTAAGAAACATGTATATTTACACTTTTCGCTAATCACAACCTGGGTTTGGAGCTTAACGAAAACTTTTGCATTGTGTTGCTGAACAATTGTCTTGTTGATCCTTAGCTTAATAGACATGATACTCTCCTTACAAGTAATTATTACGACCCTTTTGTAACTTCCCAGTAGAATTCAGCACGCTATTTTTGGCAGTTGCCTTGAAGGTGTAGAACAAGTCCATACAATTGTTTGGTAACATGATGCTGTCTTTGGAAAATAGTCGGTGCTAATTTCAAATGTTTTTGACCTTATGGTGGTTGGTTAGGTACCTAAATGCAGACCAAACATTTATTTGTTTCAGGATTTGACTGAATTGGGTTAACTTGTCATATCTCAGTGTTTAATGAAGCCTTCAGTCAAAGATAATACAAGGCCTGTTGATCTCGTGCTACACAGTGACATTAGGGCTGTTGAACGTGCTGAGTTTGATCATCAGGTACATTTTTTCCTTCTTGACTAATAATCTTGGTTACTTTTATTCTCATACCCTGACATAACTTTGTTTCTTTGTATTTATTTAGGTGGCCGATAAAATGAGTCTTATCGAACAATACAAGATGGAAAGGGAGAGACAGCGAAAGGTGAACTAGAAACTTTGAGAGTAAACGTACGATTGATTCTTATGTTGTATTTTTCTAACACGACTGTGTTGGCAGTTAGCTGAAGAAGAAGAAATTAAGAGGCTGAGGAAGGAGCTCGTTCCTAAAGCTCAACCGATGCCATATTTTGACAGGCCGTTCGTCCCTAGAAGGCAATGTAACCTTGTTCTTTTACAATGTGCACATTCTAAACTGAACTGAATACTGAATTTTGAAGTTGTCAATTCTACTTTGTTTTTGCTGTATCAGGTCGGTGAAGCATCTAACTAATAAGTCCACGGTGCCAAAGGCGAATGCATAAACACGAGAAGATCAAGTGTTGAATGTGTCAAATAACTTGTTTGTATAAACACAGTTGCAGTGAACATGGGCATTTTGAAGTTGAGATTTTTGTTTGTTTAACAATTCATGACAATATTCTTTTACAATTTGTCAAATATTTAATATTTTTATCATTAGCGATTCGACCCTAGTTCTACCAAGTCGAAATTGTCTAATTGAAAACTTCAAAATTGTCCAATTTTTTAAAAATTATACCCTCTTTTGTGGGTTTTAAAATCAGATTTTTAATAGATTTTGATAAAACTTAATGAAATATATGATTCAAAAGTCGTGAGACTTATAAAACATGTGATTAAAATTAATTGTTGACTTTTAAATAAAAATCTGGATTAAAATCACGGGGCTATAAATTGTATAGTTGTGCAAATTTATAAGTGATTATAGTATTTATAATTTTAATTAATTGATATACATTATTTTATTATTTAATGCTCTTAAAATAATTAATAATATTAAAATTTGAAAAATGCCTTTTTCAGAACCTTGGGTTTAGTTCGGTTGCGTGATTGCTCTGAATTAAAAATTAAGTGACCTCCAATGATTGAATCAACTTTACTTTACTGACTTAATACAAAAAGAAAAAAAAAAAATTCTTACCTTTTAATCACACATTTTTTAAAAATCCATTATTACAAAAATCATTCTTCCCAAAAATAAGGCTCAAACACAAGTTTAATCTACTTTAGAACATTTCCAATACAACATTCATTGCTGTACACGTGACAAGCAAAATACGAGATTGAGAGGAACATCTCCAATGGACCCTGAATTGCACTAATTGTTGATCAATTGTACTAGAGAAAAGATAGACATAGCTCTTGTTTGAGCTCCATTTTAATGATATTTTGAATTTACGTTTAATATTATTTTATTGAAGAACATATGATTGATAAGAAAAGAGAGAAAAATGAATTAAAATTTTAATGAAATCCAAATAGGGCATAATTATAAAAATTAAATTGAGATGTCTAGCGCACACATCCTCCTACCTTGTCAAGCAAGCATTTTAAGGTGATGTACACTTTTTTACTGCAATCTTTACTTAAAACAAAACTCATTTGCAAATTTTTAATAGCCAAAATTACTTAAAACATTTGCAACCAAAAATTGTTCGAAGATTTCTGCTTAGCGAATGCTTTACAGAAAAGTTAAAAAAAAAAAAAACGCAAAACTACATGATTAACGAATAACCCATCAAGGTGCGACTACGACAATCCTTCCTGCAACTTGATCAAGATCCCGGCGGCCACTGGATGTGATTTTTCTTCCACTGTAAAAGGAAAACAGTTCGTGAGGAAAGAACCCATAACATTCACAACAATTTTTGTGACGAATCATATAAAAATGAACTCCTAAAGACACATACTTCCCGATTGCAAACAGAGTGAAAAATCAGATTGATAAAATATGTACTGTACTGGTGCAAGTAAATACTAGCAAACAAATTCTCGCAGCCCATCCAATTATGAACGGTATTACGGTAATAACTCACCATTCACTGATGAAAACAGGTTTCATTTTGTGACGTGTAAATAAATCATTAAAAGCTAAATATTTTATTCCATGAAGCAATAATATCAAACTCACCCACTAGTATCCATGTCAATGATGTTCATAGTCTGCAATTGTTGAAGGATGTGGCGAGCAACAGAACCACTGCTTTTGCCGAAATGGGGTGGACGGCTTCCGTTCCTCTTGCTCCCACCATAAATCCTACGGAAGGCACCAACACCAATACCTCCCCTCAAATATATCTTCCTAGCCATAGAAGCTGAAACACGCAACCAAATCAAGAATTCCAATCAAGCATATGATCAAATTATCAATGCTAACTTCAAGAAAAAAACCTCTCCACATATTAACAAGTTAAGCATCGCAGAAACAAGAAATTCCAGGCATAATCTTTACCGGTTTGGATCTTAATCTAGAAGGATTAACAAACTACAAATAATATAATTTACTTGTTTTCTAATTGGACTGAGAACTTATGTCATTGCAAACATTTTGGGGCCTTTAGTTTACTCCTTTCTAAGGTGCAATTATAACCATGGACAGTGAGATAAACTGAGCAGCTGGGCACACCACAAAAAAAAAATTCAGAGAGAGAGAGAGAGAGTTACCAGCCCTAATGTAGTACCAGTCAGGATCATAAGGAGCAAGTTCTTTTAGCACACCAGTTTTCACAATATCGGTCCACTCCGGAAGCTCCATCTATATTTCAGAAACAATAAAATAATGTAAGACAGAGAGCAAAAAGATATTAACGGTTACAAATACACACTTGTTTTCATAAAATGAAACACACAAAAACCATGCAATCTGCTTAATATGATTGGATTGCTCGAGAGCTTCTTAAGATCAAGTAGTTATCCATAAAACAAAGGGCATATCTTTGTCCAGTGAGACCATTCAAACAGTATACCTGGATAAGCTTTTGTACTAAAAATTAAAAAATTAAAATAACCTATAAAAATCTCAATTGTGCTTGGCAAATAAAGTGACTTTTAGTCATAGCTAAACATGCTAGTGTAGATAAAGTGTCATGTGTTGAGTAAATTGTTTCGGTGATTTTTTCCTTCTCTTTTTGGCTATTTCCTTCGCATTTCTACTCTTATTGGACGGAGGCAGGATTCTGTTTTATTATCTCCTGATTTTTGTATCCCTTGTTAACGATTCTCGATTGAAAACTCACATACTATCCTGTTGATATCAAACTTACAAACAAATTAAAACCCTTTTTATGTGCATTATAATCGCAATTCAAACAACAGATCAATATCACATTATCACACAACATATCGACGAAGGACATGGATTTTTTCATATGGAGTTACTCAAACTTATTCAAAATTTATTATTTTACATTCTTTTTCCATTTTAAACCTCCTAAACATCAACCTGGTGTCTCTATATTTGTAAAATCAAATATCAAATATCCAGAAACAACGTATATAACAATTGCATACACTCACAATACAATTACACAGAAATAAAAGTCTAAACATAGAAAAATAAATCGGCGCGAATAAATACCAAATACAATTGCACAAAATACCTTGCCCGAGCGCTTCAGGTGAGTGGAGTAAGCCTTCACGAACTCGTGAGGAGAGACATCCTTCACAGTTTTAGCAGTCGCCATTGATGCAGCAGATCTCGAATCACAGTAGCTACCAAGACCACTTTCCTATAAAAACAATAGTGATGAAGCTATTTAGGGTTTTGCTGAAGGGTAATTGTGTGATTTAAATAGGGTATTTATCAATGGCCCGTTAAGGGTTTCTTTTACTTGTGGGCTTTGGTCCGTTTTGTTCCATTGGACTCAAAATTGCTGGCTCATTATTTCTTGTGGAAACCTCGTTTTAGGGTTTAAAAGATGGATGAAGAGAGTTTGAATTTTTTGTACCACAAATAATTGTTCTATCTACTTCTAATATTCTAAAAACACCTATTTATAGCATGACAACCCGATGCACGAATATGTGCGACGTCACGAAAAGAAGTGACAATCATTCAAATTTCTCGCAAATAGAATGCTACAAGAAGTCTTTTTGTTACGTTGCTAGAAATTTTTCCTTTTTTACTCTCTTTCCACACGTGGTTCGTTTGTATATGAATTTATATCTTTTTCGAACTGTCAATAACATTAAATCGATATATATCCTCACTTTATAATTAAACAAAAATATGTCTAGCATTGCATGTGTAAACCAGAATAATCATAGTTGCCCTATTTGAGTTGTGTTTGAGTCACATTATTTTGGAATAATGTATTTTGGAATAGTAGATTAATAGAGAATGTGTGATTGAAAAAGAAGGAAATGTTATTGACATGATGGAAAATATTATTTTATTTGAAAAATGTGTGATTGAAAATAAGTAGAAGAATGAGAATAAAAATTTTAATTTGGCTCAAATAGTGACCAAATAATTAAAGAAGCTATGAAAAACTAAAATAAGATATATAATTAATTTAATTGGGAGTGCACCTTTTTTCCACCAAAGTTTGATAAAAAAAAAAACTTAAAACTGTACAACAAAACCTCGATAAATGGATGTTCAATAATTTAATAATCTCGCTTAAATAACGTTTATTCGATCCCGTCTTGGACTAATGCACTAAACTAATTACCCTTAAATGCATAAGACACTAATTTTCTTTATTTTTTATTTTTTGCTATTAACTCCAAGGAATATATAAAATAATATATATTCAAATTCATAAAAGTTCATGTTAATACAAATTAACGAACTTTTAATTCGAAAACATGTTATTTTTCCCAATTCGCCTCTTTTTGCAAATATGTATCTTTTAGTCTTTTGCTTGAACCCATTGTTGCAAAATCTTTTTGATTTACGCAATGCTCTCCTCTTCTCATAAGTTAATGTGGATTTTTGTAACTCCTTTGAACTGAGACACCATGGTAGAAAAATGTATGAAATTTGGAATGATTGGAAGTCTAAGTTAAAACTAGTGACTATAGAAATTATATTACACATGTACACAAAAAAAATTGAACGATTAATCATTCAAGATATTAAACTCCCTCTCGGCCCATTATTTGGTATTATAATTTTTGGAATAATAATTTTCTTGAAGAATGTGTAGTTGTAAAATACGGAAAATTTTCGATTTACGTGTAGTGTTATTTTATTGGAGAATGTTTGAATGAAGAAAAAGAGAGAAAAATATATTATAATTCTAATGGAAGCCAAACGAGGGCTAAAATTTGAAGCCGTGCATGTATATTATTATTTGAACAACAGAACAATTGTAGATGTTGTGTTGACAACACCTGTAAGAGTGAGTTTTTTTTTTCTAACTATACAATCAGAGTGTGTATTATGTAAATAAAAGAAATTTCAATTTTTTTTGTATATTATTTCCTTGTTAATGTATGTGCATTTGCGTGCTTACATATTAATTTTTGAATTTCACCACATTTAATATTTTTTAAACTTCCTACATAAATTATAGTAAAATATAAGTTATTAAAATGCTAAATGCTCTATAAATTAATAAATTATTTAAAAAACACCTCTAAAATAATAATATTTTTTTTTATCGTAGCATTATTATTTTTGAAGGGCAATTTAGTAATTTAATGAATCAATATAAGTACAATTAAAACGCCGATGAACTTCGACCCAGATAATTTTATTGTCTAGACGTATAGGGTTTCCAATTGATTTCAATACCTCCATTCTGCCATTTTTATTTCAATCGAACAGGTACATACTATTTCTGATAGTATACTCATTTTTATCGTTCAATTCAAGCGTTTATATCAATTTGCTCCACGGTTTTGATGAGAAAAAGGGTTTTTTGGAAAGTCAGAAGAGTAATTTGGTACAATTAAAATTCACGCCTTGGGTTTCACCATTGTGAATGTTTTATTTAGATATGGCTTGAATTCATATCAGTTGGGTGGGTTGGGGTGTGGGCAGTATATTCTTAACTCTTAAGTATATTGTTTTCTTTTAGCATTTTCTTTCAGTTTCTGAAATTTCTGTATTTTTTCTCGCATCCGAATTCCCAAATGTGAAAATTGCCTTCTTGGTATCTTTGTGAGAACTCGATTGATTTTTGTAGTCTTAACGTTTTAATTACATTTAATACAGATGAGCCAGCCAGAGCATCATTCAACAGATGCAAGTAATTTCTTTTCCCTAATATTTTTTAATATTGTTAGATTCGGGTCTTCTAGATTGCCGAAGTAGCCGATGAATATTTTTCAGTTTAGAGTAACTTAGAAGTTAGAACTGAGTATTTTTCTTCAGTAATCATTCAGGATTTGTTTAATATCTCCCAGAAGAGCTCCCTATATGAATATTAATCTAGTAACTTAATTGCTGTGTTTATTGTGTGAGAAGAGCATGCCAAAGGTACCGAAGTTTTTGTTGGTGGATTGCCCTCTACAGTATCTGAAGACAAAATCAGCGAGGTCTAATTTCTCTCTCTTCCTTCGTCTTGTATTGGCAGCTATATATTGTAGAGTGTTACAGTCACACATCCCATTTTTGTAGTGTGAAGGAAGCATAAGCAAATTTATTAAGTAAAGAAGAGCAGAAAAGGAAAGAACTAGGTCTTCTTAGGCGAACAATCTCTTTTAGCCTCTTGTTAGCTATCTCTTTGAGAGCTGGCCATTTGGGCTGCGCTTTGGACCATATAAATGAATTCGTTGAAATGGAAGACAATACAATTTGTCTCGTATGTGGCTCATAATGGCTGGTGACACTGCTTTAAAACTATTGGCCGAGAGCTAAATAAATTATTACGAGGATTTTTAACATGTTAGATGTCTCTCTGCATGCGTAATTTAACTTTCCGTGTACTTATTGACTAGGCACACTGTTTATTATTTATCAACAAATGTTTCCATACTTGTCGAGTTTCAAATCTTTGCACATGAATGTTATGATCATCTATAAAGTTAACTTCCATTATCCATGCATGCTCCATAAATTATGGAAAAGACTTCAAGGTCTAGATATATTCAAATATTTTGCATTGAAACTTCCTCCTATTCAGGTATTCTCTGGTTGTGGGGAAATTTTGGAAATTCGTATGATAAAGGACCAGAAAGGCAATTTAAAGGTTTATCTTACATAATTCATTTGCTTTCTCTGGTTTTATTACTTCTAATTCCCACTGCCTCACTCCTACCATCTAGCATCCCTCTCCCCAAATGTAGCAAGAAGCTAAATTGTTGGTACCATCTTCTTATGGTGTCTCTTCCTTTTTAATGTTGACAGGGATTTTGCTTTGTGCGCTTTGCAACAAAAGAGGCTGCAGACAAAGCTGTGAAGGAAAAATCTGGAATTGTGGTGAGAATTAAATTTGCATTGTTCAGTTTTTTGTTGGTTATAATTTATTACTAGTGAACCCTTTTCCATGGAGATTTTACTTCTAGAATGATCAGCCTGTGAATTTTGTTTAAAACCCTGAAACTCAAAAGTATACTAATTCGGAGCATTGCAGTGGCAATGTGCTCTTAAAATTGTCCACTTCTCAATAAGGACGTGTATCCTGAATCCTACTAAATTGGTTGATCAACCGAATCATCACAATGCCAATGCATTTATTTCTTAGGATGGTATATTTTGTCAACCAACCCTATTATCATTCATAGTAAGAGCTACCTTGAGCTGTGCTTTGGCTGCTCAAGCTTGGCTTGATTTCGTGAATGGGTTGAAAAGATTACTCAACTCCTGTTCGCTTATGTTTCAAAGTCAAACCTATCTTGAAAATATCATCTTAAAAATATATTATATGTCAACTTGTTATATTCTTGAATTTATGTTAAACAGGCTGAACATGAGTCGATCATTAGTTGCTACAACATCTTTATCCACTCTTCTTTACCTATAGTTTTCTTGATTCTACAACGTATTTCTGGAGTATTCTTAACGGGATTAAGGTTACGTCTCTCTTGAAATGCAGATCTTATACACCCTGGTATTAAATCAATATTTTAATCTGGTCTTGGTAATATTCTTTTGGTGGTTATCTCAATTTGCCTTTAGCTGTTCAGAGTTCAGATACTATCAACGTGTCAGTTGTCTCGACTAATTTAAACCCTTATTTTACTGAAATAGCAGGTCAATCACATGCCATTTATGTGATATGGATTTTATTGTATTAACCGTTTTAAGTTAATTCAGCCCCTTAGACAAAGGAATTTCTTTCTCTACTATGTGAAAAAATTACTGCCATATGGAAGAACCTATGGGCAACCTCTCTCTTTCTCTCTTCCTTGTGGGAAAGGGACTTGGAATTTCACTGAGAATGCTTTTTTTTTTTCTTTTTTTTGAGTGATTTATTCACTCGCATTACACCGGATGTGAGATTTTGTTGACCCTTTTTTGAATTCTTGCTTGGCCTTTTCCTAAACTTGGAAAACTAAACCTTCTCTCTGCTAGAATATTTAATTCGATTCAGGTTTTTTTCCTTCATTTTTATTCTATTGGTAACATTTAGAGCCTACTATTTTGGTTCTCTCACCATGTTTCTATCTTTCAGGTAGATGGAAAGAAGATTGGCGTTCTCCCATCAATCCAGCAGGATACCTTACATTTTGGAAACCTTAACAAAGGTTGATCCCTTCTCATATTGCAAATTTTTGATAAGAAATGCATACAAGTACCACAACTCTGTTCCTAGGCTAGCCATCTGTAGGTTATTTCCTGCTGTGTTGGATACAGAAACTAAATCTTTCTTATTTGAGTTTCTAAAATACCTTTTCATAGTGGCGTGCAATATAATTGATTTTCATAGTCTTCATATACGTATGTCTTTTTTCGAGTTCAATGACTAAAAGGTGCATCTTTTAATCTGAGTGTTTTACACTGGAATCATGTGCACTGCATT
>CAIGRL010175247.1:0-12362 GCA_903798325.1 Fraxinus xanthoxyloides | reverse complement strand
GATATACGAGTGTCTCTATCTGTGTGTTTGTTTGAGAGAGAGAGAGAGAGAGAGAGAGAGAGAGAGAGAGAGAGAGAGAGAGAGAGTATAGTTGCATATGGATTAAAACTGAGGTGAAAGAAGAGAAAAATGGACACTGCGTTGATATTGGAATTAAAAATGCGTAACTATATTTTACGGCATATGAACAGTAAAGGAAAAAATTAAGACACCGGAACTGAATTACACATAAGAATTACGACTTCGACACATACTCGTACACACAGATACATGATTCTGCAAGATCCATAATCAAAACAACAACAGATTCACGTCTTCAAAACCAAAATTAATCAAATTCCATATCATAAAACATATGTCTAAACTAATAGGAATATACCTTCACTAATGGCGGATTGGATTTCGGCGCACTTATGAACTATAGAGTGGTCATTGATGCCTTCCTCTTCCTCAAGGAGTGAATCAGTGAAGTATTTTCCATCGGCGGAGTTCGATATCTCGGGGACAACTTTAACCTTGGACACTAACAGCCACTGGACTAGCGCGAAGGCAATTCCGACGACGGCGCAAACCGGAATCAGAATCTCCGTTCCGATATCTGGAAGTATAGTTTCCACGGCCATTGACTACAACTATAGGAATATTTTGAACGAAATGGGGAGAAGCTGTGTTAAAATAGCAGATCGTGAGAGAAGTGAAGGCTGCTAATTTATGCAGTGCGTTGTGTTCGGCTTTTAAGAGAATTGCTGGCGCACGCGACGCGAGTGGTGTAGGGGATATGGATCGTACTAGTAGATGGTGTAGATTAGAAAATTTTCGGGGGAATGGAAAATGAGGGATTAACGTCTGTTCGGTCGGATTAAAATCTGATTTTAATTTAAATTAACGTCAAATAATTAATATCAATCATATTTTTTATGGGTCTCACATATTTTTAATCACATATTTCAAAAATTTCTATCACAATCAACTAAAAATTTGATTTTAATCCATATCAAACACCTTCTAACGATACTTTTAGGGGGAATGGGAAATGTTCCATTGTGTTAATAAGCGGAAATTGTACAAATTATCTGTGATTATCATTTTCATTCAAAAATATTATTAACATGTTTAAAAAATATATATTTGATGGCCTTTTTTTACTTATTTAAAAATACAATGAATAATAAGAATATCTCGAATCTTTAAATAATATTTTATTTTAAATAGTCAACTTTTTAAATTATACTTCAATACACTCTTTAATTTAACATTTTAATTTATAGAATAAGTTTGGAGAGCCAAACTTCCTCACTATAATTAAATGTATTCAAAATATTTTAATTTTTAATTGAGGAAAATAATATAATAATTTGGAGGGAAAATAATGAAAATAAAATATAGAAAAAAATTGCTCAAGCCACATTATTTCGGAAGAATATATTTTGAAATTGTAGATTGATAAAGAATGTGTGGTGAAAAAGAAGGAAAAGTTATTGATATGATAAAAATAATATTTTATTAAAGAATGTGTGGTTGAAAATGAGTAGGAAAATGAAAATGAAAATTTTAACGTGACTCAAATATTGGCAAATATTATTTGGGAGTAGTAAAATTAAGTGATAAATATAAAGTCTGTTAAAATATTTAAAAAAATTATTCTCTAAATTATAGAACGTGCTCTTTAAAAATAAAGAGTTTTTTGGAAATACTCTAAAAACTTTAAACAGAATTTATCATTAGTGATAAAATATGCAAATTAAACAAAATTTGAACATGAGAATTCGATCAAAAAATTACATATATAATTATGAGCATAAATAAAAGTTAAAGACCATTTTAATATCTATAATTTTAAATAGGGTAAATATTTATTATCGTACAAATGTGAAATGTGAACAAATAAATGTTAATTACTGAAGTTTCGGTTTACGTAAATGAGTATTTTTAGATTCATGATAATGCGAGAGTAGGAGAGTAGGCAAAAATCTTAAATTAATGTTGGGCACCATTTGCCGGATTGTCCCTCCGTGTAATCGAAATTATAATTTAGATTAAAAAATCTTAATATGACATTTTATTAAGTAGCATTGACTATAAAAAATAATAATAATAATAATAAAATTCAATTTTTTAATAATTTCGAAATGCGTGCTTTTTCTACTTGAATGTTGAACTCCAGTCACTAGTATTTACACTGTTGTTATCTCATACCGGATCTTGACTCATTTAAATTATTGAATTAAATTTCTGTTTGGTTTATATTAAAATTTCAAGTCAAATTTAATAATTAATTTGACTTAGATATTTCATGAGATCCACTACTTTTCAACTACATATTTCATTAACTTTTATCAGAATTTATTAAAAAACTTATTTTAATCCACACTAAATATGGGCTAAATATAAAAGGAAAAGAAATGAGTAAGAAATGGTATCTTTATTTTTCTGATTTTGGCAATGTGTTTACTTTTAGGATGCCTTGTTCCCCATATCTAGAGCCTAAAAATTTGGTGTGAAAATAAATATTTATTTACATACATCAAGATGTAGGTATCCAATGTTTTTTAAAAATTTGGAGACTTAAATGCACAATTGGAATACACTGATAATTTCAGGTATCAAATAAAGCTAAAAGGATATGCAGCAGAGTCTTCACTTTTTAAAACTTTCTTCTTTTTATTGATTTATTTAAATTTGTAGGATAATAATGAAAGGATTTTTAATGACTTGAGAAGCTCATAGTCCCTACTGAGTCTATTCAAGAGTTTGGTTCCTCTTAAAAGTAGTCTGATTCGAAGTTTCGAATTCGAATAATCTTCTTTCTTGGGATACTTATTTACTTTATTCTTTTTGATGGCCACTTGTTGCAGTTTGGACCCGCAAAATAGGATATTAAATGGAAATTTAAAGAATAAAAGTTTTTGGTATTAAAATTGTATCAAAAATTTTTCTTCAGGAGTGGATATCTATGTATAGGTGCTTTACTCGATGACATGTTTTTTAAAAAGGGTTATATTCGGATTGCATGGGCGTCCCTAGGTTTTCTGTATATAAAGGCTAGAATCTAGGGAGCGGAAAGCCATGATTCCCGTAGTGGTTAAAGTTCACGAAAATATTGTTAGTGTAGTGCACGATTCGTTAAAAATTAGTAAAATGAATTTTGAATTCAAGTATCGTACCACAGAGTTTGTATTAGTAATCAAAACAACTGAAATTTGTGATTTTTCCTATAAATTAAATAATATACTTATAAATGTCGGGCCTAACTTAACTAAAATAAAGACAAGGTTATAATTTATGCAAGTTTTATAAAATATGATAATAAGAAACGTATTAGAATCATGAATCCCTTCATGACAATCCCCTCTAAATCCGAACCTTATTAATTCGACAACACGATTTAATTATGAAGATCAATATTCCTAATTTGTTTAATAATCTCTCGAGTAAAACTGAACATAAGAATCGACTACATTTTTATGGCGGATGCGAACATCTAAAAATGTATTAAAGATTTATGAATACTTAAAGATCACATGGAATATAGCGGTATATGTTTATCTCCTACAAAAAATGACACCGTATCTAATTTATTTTCAATCTTTCGAAAGTAAAACAAGCCACAAAACTTATACTACTATTATGCATATAATTGTAGAGAAAAATAAATAAATCTCAATCATTTAAAATTAAAAACGTGCTATAATATAAAAAAAATTCAAAAATCAAAATTTCATAATACAAGATTCTTTGTAATTCTAGCACAAAAATAATCTAACCTAACATAATATCGAAATTAAACAAATAAAGTTTAAATATCAAAAAAATGACCAACGTGTTTAATTCTCAAATTCCTTTCACAATTAATAATGAATCATTTGCACAAGAAATTGGAATTATTTTCTTCAATTATGCCGCCGTCTTCCGTCTCTTCCTCGTGTTCTTCCAATTTCCGGCCGTGTAAAAATCTGTACTGTGCGTGTCTCGGCTTCCAATTTCTGGCCGTGTACGTGTATGTAATCTCTTTGTTTTTGCTTAATTTACCCTCTTTTAATTCCATCCGCCGCCCACCATTTTAATCCCAAAAGGGTTCCAATTTCAATTGGACTTTCATGCCACCAGTTTTTTTTGAATTCTACGTTAGGGGTGTGTTTGAGTCACATTGTTTTGAGAGAATGTATTTTAAAATAATAGATTGATGGAGAATGTGTGGTTGAAAAAGAATGAAAAGTTGTTAATGTGATGGAAAATATTATTTTATTGAAGAATGTGTGGTTGAAAATGAGTAGAAGAATGAGAATGAAAAATTTAATATGTACCAAACAGGGGCTTAAAGAAGTCCTTACTTTAATTTCAAAATTTTCCATCTCCACGAAGTGTGTTCCAGTTGTATTAAATAGTGAGAAACAAGTACAAGTCACTTGGGCCAGTAGATAGCATAATTAATTAATTATTTTATTTCCCTATAATTATATTTTTCAATCAAATCGAGTATTGCTTATCAAATTCGAATATGTGATGAAAGTATTCGAGAAATTTCTTAGTACTGTTAAGCTATCTCGTTCGCTATAAAGGTGCAAATCGCATGTGCACGAATCGCGTTCAATTAATAAAATGGATCTTATGAGTTCAACTTGTCGATCCTTCGAGGAATGTATACTTTTGATTACACAACTTTAATCAATTTAATTCTAACAATAGTAAAAAAAATAACAAACATTAAAGATTTTGATTTGAAAACATGAAAGACGACTAAAAATCTATAAAATAATAAAATATAAAAAATACAACTTTATTGTTTGCTTATGTTATTGTTTTCATTTATTTTCAAACGCAGTAATTTCATCTATCTCAAAAGACGTCAAAATAGAGCCTAAAAGTAAAATAAATCGGTAAAATAAACTTAAAAACAATATAATTTGTGATGGATTTAGAAGGGAAAATGGTTGTATATTCCATAATTTTTCACTTCTTTTGCGATAGAATCTCACCATTGCAAAATGTCAAAACAAGAAAATTCTGTTGCAAAATGTTGCATCTAAAGTTTTTTGTACATTTCTTAAAAAATTTCATGGACATGCTACGAAATCTAACCCTAGCAATTTGTGGAGATTCATATGAAAATCAACTTCGACTTTTCCATATGATGACATCTAAATTGACTTTCAAAGCTGCAATTTATGATTTTGCTCTTTGGATAAAAGATGTTATAAATATATATACTCAACTTGGCCTTCGAAAAGTCTTTAAAAAGTTTTCCACTAATTTAATCGAGCAAGTTTTATGAAATAATTGATCATGAAGGCACGTAACAAACTCTGATAATTTATTTGAAAAATAGACTGAAATAAAAAAAAAAGTTGACTTAGACCATGTTTGGCCAAGCATAAAAAGAATTATATATGAGTAAATAGAAAAGTTTCAAAATATGTGATTTCATTTGTTGATAAAAGTTGAATATTAAATATTATGTACAAATCTTGGACTCGACTTGAATACCACTTGGGCTTATTTTTCCATTTGCGAGTTGATGGATATAAAAAAGATTTTGTAACACCACAAATCTAGATACCATAGACTTGGAAGTATTATCATTTAATTTTCTATTAAAATCATAAATGCGAAAAAGATAGATTTTTCTAAAAGATTATAAATATTAATGGCTTCATTTATGAAAATATTTTTTGGTTAAAAAAAATATGAGACACTTAAATTACATGTTAACTTTAATTACAAAAAAACGAATTCAACATTTAAATATGATAGTACATAGTTCTTGTCACCACAAGTCATCGTCTCAATCATCTTGCCTTATCATCCGAAAATGGGGAGGGTTAACGTGGATTGAGCTAACCCTCGATAAGCAAACATCATGTATAACTTATGATATGCATATGAATTACTTTAAAATAAAAATATTTCTCAATATGTATTCATTTCTTTAAAAACTTTACATTGATATTATGAGCTCACTCGATGTATCGCCTAACCAATCAGAATGCAGTGGCCATGTTATATGGAACCCGGTCAAATCAATCAGTAGTACCACAAAGCGGTTAACAATAATAGTAAACATTGATCGGGTGCACCAGACCCCACACTAGTTCCCACTCGCACCTCCATGGCATAAACATATACCTTGTAATACAAGCATTTGGAACATATCCTTTTAAAAACATTCATTCTCACAATAACATTTAAAAACTCTTGATTTCACAAAATTTCATGCATGCATATGAATGAATTGATATGCATAAATGATCATTGAAAGCATTTATGACATCAATTATAATGATATCATATTAATCACTCACAATACCAATTTAGATAACACATTCATATATTTAATGAAGTAATTTGAGATTTACTAACTTGATATCCATATAAATTTACTTTAGAATGATAAATGTAGATGTCACTAGTCGCCCACAAAGTGAACATGCCAAAAGTCCTAATTCATTATCATTGATTAAAAACAAATTTTTACATACTCATTAACTATTTTTATTAATTATTAGATCGACCTTACTTTCCACATTAGCAACATTTATTTAATATGATCCACAATTTAATATATGCATAACCTAGACTATATGACTATATAAGAAAATTGGTTTTAAATAATACATAGGGGTCATGGTAAAATCTCAATTGGCACGTGTTCGGCTATTAGGAGAAGCTTACTGGTAAGTAATCATTTAAACAAAAAAAAATCAATATAGAATACATAACTTATATATATATAAATTTTCTTTAGTCGACATTGCCAAATATGCTATCAGAAAAGAGAATGATTCGTGACGTTTTCTCTCGAGAATTTTGCTTGGAGACTGATGAGATTGTATACCCAAGCACCTCCTATGGCACCTAATATGGGGCCTAATAAATATATCCATAAACTCTCAAAGCGGCTTGAAACAATTGCAGGTCCCAAACTCCTTGCTGGGTTAACTGATCCCCCTGAAATTGGCCTGTCAATTAAATTTCCCAAATTCAGCATATATCTCTCTATATCAACCAAGAAGCAAGATTTGGCTAACAGTGACTTGTTCGATAGGTTTAATTTGATAATACTAGACATGAAAGTTGAATGTATAGTCTCGCCCAATACGTAATAGCATTGAATACCATTAAAGTCACGATAACAAAAAAAAAAATTACTTATTTTTATTTACTTTATTTCTATTCGATTCTATTAAGGTGGCATTACCAACGTGTTGCGAGGGATGTGTGACAGACTAGTAAGAAATAACCTAACATAGAATAAGAAAATTAACAATAAAAATTAATCTGAAAATTTAACTAATACCCTGCAACCAAGACAATTACTGTAAGGGTAGCTCCAATAGCCAGTCCAGCAAGAGGTTTAATCTGCATCCACAATAAAAAGGAAAGAAAGTGATCGCCTTAAATTTCAACTTCATGACCACGATGATCTAGTGCGGTTTGACATGTTTTGACGACTATCTTGTTAACAGATGAGGTTCTATTTTAAAAGGTCAGTATCGTTAAGAGGGGTATGTAGTTCAATTTTTAATAAGTTGATACATGTTTTCATCTTTATTCGATATGAAATTTTTTCCTTAAACATATCTAATATAGTTTGACACATCTAGACCTACTAATGCATTCTTCCAATATGAGTTTTGTTACCTAGAAAAACAAAACTTGCTTGATTGAGCATTGGATAAATCCATTAATGGAGAATTAAGTAGGACTTACAGCTCGATCATCAGTGGTAAGACTCGATATGACGAACAAGAAGAGGAATGTAGCTATGATTTCAATCAAGAAAGCCTGCAAATCTGACCCAGTCGGGAGTGTTCCCGCAAACTTATCCTGGTTCCCTTCGAATAACAGTCGAATTGTTGCACTTGCTAGAATTGATCCAAGGATCTGAACTGAGATATACCCGGGTACCTGTAGAAGAATTAGATGATTAAACGCACTTGTGCACGTGAGGGGACGAGTTAGAAAATAATAATTTTCAAAATTACTATAGTCTAATTTTACTAATAAAAAACCTGCATCAATGGAAACTTTTGGCAGGAGGCTAAAGCAATGGTTACAGCAGGGTTAAAATGTGCACCAGATACATGGCCAACAGAGTAAATCAAGACCATCAAAACCAATCCAAATACAAGTGCTATTCCTGGAAGTGTCACCACTCTGTTCATGTCCATATTCACCACCACCGCAGTGCAACCGGCAAATACTAAGAAGTAGGTGCCTATAAGCTCAGCTAACAACTGAGAAAACAAACAATTGAATGTTCTCTACTGGTACATAATCAACAATTATACATGCAAACTTGCATTAGCAGAAGAATCACCTTTTGCATGAAAAATGCATTGAAACAGTTGCTTGAAAAGTCTCCATCAGTGCTTACGGACGAAATGGGAGATGGGTTGCTATCTGAATCCATGCTCACTGCAAACCCTAATTCCTGTTAACTCCTTTCTCTTACCTTTTTCTGTTATGTGAGTGATTTTTTCCCCCAAATATATATACACACTCACACCGGTCCGCGCATGCGCGGGTGTAACGGATATAAACTCCCTTTAATTAGCATCCTTTGCTTTCATTTTTTTTTCTTTCTTTTTCCCTTCTCATTTTCGATATAGGTTTCTTTTCTTGGATGATGGAATTGATGCATACTGCATACCTAGATTTTCTGTTGAGTTTCGTTAATACTAGTTTTTATATATTGACTTCTTCAACAATTTATATACACACTGCAAATTACGAGTATATATATAAGTTAAGCTTGTTTATATCCTTTAGAAGCCTCTTAAAATATAATAAAGATTGATCAAAAACCCTAAAGTTTAAAGGAGTGAAATATTGGGCAACAGAGATTTGAAAGCCACGCAAATCTTTTATAACAGTGAAGCGTGCAGAAACAATTTATCTGCTGGATTGAAATATAGAATTCACGTGATTTCTATCCATAGTTATCCGAAACAATGGCATCCTCCTAACAAGTGGACCGTCACTTATCAATTCGATAAAACATCAGGTAAAAAATTAGGTATGTGTAGCATAACTCTAAAAAAAATAGTCTTTTTCGGGTCAACAGTCACACTGAAAATAAGAGGGTGGGTAGGGGGAATCTAAGGTAATGGGCAAATGCCCAATCAACAATATTATATATGTGAGTGAAGAAGGGCAATGCTTTTTATATTTCCTCTAGTTCATACTTCATCGTCAAAAGGCTCAAGGAGAAGCCACATATAACACAAAAGATAATGGCCTAATGAATTAAAAAGTAAGACGCGTCTAAAATGCCTAGTTCATGGTAGAGGTGACACAAATAGAAACGAACTAGAACAATAACACTTGATCGATAAAATGTTAATTCTTACACGAATATCATTTGAATCAAAATTGGAGAAAATTCTCGCAATATATCAATTTCATTAAACAAAGCCAAGAAAAACTCCACTGCAAGCACATGGTACTAAAGGTAACAAAACCTAATATTAACTTAATTGAAATTGCCCTCTAATCCTTAGACTCTGATAAGTCATAAGTGTATCTTATACACTTATTTGGACATAAAAACCTGGACATTTAATAGTTTTTTCGAATAATTATAACCTACTTTATTGTAAATTTTGTTTATTAGGTGAAACTCGATGAAAGGAATTGGAATTGAAAGAATAAAATGAAAATTGGGTAAAAATGGGATAAGATCCAAAGTTTGGGGGACTAAAATGTAAATACTCAAAAGTTGTGTCGAAACTCATGATCAAGATCCAAGAATGTTAAAAGTCAAAATGAGTGAAATATAGCTACAATATTTTTACAAATTAATTTTTAATTTCACAAAGATGTTCCAAATTTTCAGCGAGAGATTGAAGCCCATTTTTAGCCTAATTAAACATTCGAATTGAAAAACAGTTATCTTTAGTAAAGTTGTAGTCATTTGAGTTATGAATCGTTTCAATCAGATATCGAGAGAGAAGTTATGATAAAGATACTAAACAAAGTGCAGTGTAGATTTTTGCTCGAAACGTGTCTTCCCATGGTGCCGAGGCATCGCCTAGGTATATCTAGGGTGGGTTTTTTGCCCATTTTGAAGTCTATAAAATCCCTACATTGGACACAAATGTGATGAGAGTATAAATACAAGTTTTTTACACTTTTGAGGGAGTTCCACACAATTGAAAAGGAGAAAAACACATAATCATCAAGATCAAAGAACAAAAATTAAAGTTTGAAGACTTTTGAGGTTAAAGAAGATTCTTGGTGCAAAATTTAATTTTTCCATGATTAAGATTTCAAAACCTGGTTATTAACTCTAAATTTTTTTGTTTTTATTATTATGCATACCTAAATTCATAGATAGTGCGAACAATGTAATCTATGTGTACCCTTATATTTCACTTATTCAAAATTCTAGTTCTTTAAATGCATATGTGCCTATTGTATTCATGAATTTAATGCTTTGAATTCTTTGATTGATTATTTAATGATTTTTTGAATCTATTATGAATCTAAAAGTGAGTTTTAAATTTATATCACATACTAAAATTTGATAATTTAGTATAGCGTGTAGAGATACATATACTAATTATTGCGGTTCTTAAAACTAATACTTCATTTAATTAAGATTGATTGACATGGAGATTTGGAATTGAATTAGTTGAATAGATTTAATGAAAACTTAAGAGGGATAAATCGAATACTTTAGAAAAATTCAACCGAACACTAAAATAGTAATGAATCTTGATTGACAATTTATACTTTTAAAATTGTAAGTCCTAACATCCACATTCATACTTTCAAAATCCAAAGTCGATAAATTATGTACGTTAAATAATTTAGTTTAGCTAGAGTAATTAAGACACAAATCACAAATCTTATTATTTGATTTCGATCAAATTATAGTTGGAATAATTTAACAAATTGTTAGATAGTAGTTCTCGTGGGAATGATATACAGATTCATTGGTCTACAATATAACTTGTTACGATTTCTACACTTATATAAAAATCGACAACAAGACTCCTAAACAATACCAAAAGACACCTTAATACAACAATAAACAAAAGGTGATAAAACGACATAAATTAAATGACTCATTATCTCTCATCTTCGTCAAGAAGACTTGACTTTCTATCAAGTAGATTAATCTTTAAATCAAGAATATCTATTTGGTTTGTAACTTGAACTCGTTGGTAAAAACAAAGTAAGAAATTTATTGCATTCAAAATACAAGTTGTTCTTTCCTATATAAATTACACATGAAATGAAAAAGAAAGCCTTTAGCGATTGGAGACGTTACGCGATGAGGTCTTGAGAAAAGAACCGCTCTTTGTTATTTCCCGCAAGGGCTTATCTGTAAATCTGATAATATTGTAGACCCAAGCCCCAGCCACCGCCCCAGTTATTGGGCCTACCATGTAGATCCATAACCCCTTGTACTGCTTTGATACTATTGCTGGGCCTAGACTCCTTGCTGGATTCATTGAAGCCCCAGATATAGGCCTGCCCACCAAAACTCATTCATCTTAGGCACAAATTTTTTCAAATGAATCAGTTTCTGCGGATAAATTTTAATTCTTCATAGTTTATAGCATAAAAATTTAAATAAAAATATATATAATTTCAAACAAAATGAACTTTAAAATTTATTGTCGCAGTCGAACCTTTATTGTTAAACTTTTAGGTTCATTTTCTAAACCCACGAATAATTTAGGAGTACGTACATACCCTGCAAACATCACATTTAGCAGAACGGTAGATCCAACTGCTAGACCGGCAAGTTCTCCTATCTGCAAAACAAACCGAGAAATTAATGATTATGCAAAATGTCATTTTATTATTGTGTACAATAATTATCGATTACATGACTTCTTTTTTGTCTCTTTAATCGCCCATAAGTCGCTAGCAACCAACGTTAATATTGCGTTAATTTGATGTATGTACCTTTATTTCTCTATTAAAAAAGGATTTCATCATCATGTTCAATATGATAAGTTAGAAAAATAAAATGTCAATATCTTTGACTCCCTACAATTATTACCATTTTTGTCGCCTAATAATCAGATTTATGCATTTAAAATAATGTATGAATGATACACGAGAATCAATTTTACGATCTTTTAAGAAAGGTATATTATCATACTGTATTGGCAATTCAAATAATAATTATATCTGTGATAAGCTGAAGAATTAAATGGACTAACAGCTCTGTTATCTGTGGCGACGCCGGAAATGACGAACATTAGGTAGAATGTAATTATAAATTCCACGACCAGAGACTGCACATCGGAGCCGGCAGGCAGTGTGCCGGAAAAGTAATCATGCTTGCCGGTGAACAGTAATCTTAGGGTTCCGCTTGCTAGGGTTGATCCAATGACTTGAGCTAA
>CAIGRL010175245.1:0-12796 GCA_903798325.1 Fraxinus xanthoxyloides | reverse complement strand
AGGGTTTTCAATTTATGTTATGGAAATATATAATCTTGCTTAAATGAATCGTATAGTGTATTTGTTACTTAGAATTGGTAGCCTCTCTAGCGGTTAATGCTGTTGGTAAATTAAATCCTAAGATCGTGTGTAGGGTTGTTTATTGACAAGATAAATAGTCAAACAACGTCTCTTGATTATCGAGAAAGTAAGGAAACATAGGTTATTAGATCGTATCAATGACCACAACCAATTTGGTGAAAGAATAAAGGATTTTATTTTTTCATCAATGATCGATTCTCCGAATCAATTTTGAGATTATACCTTGGGCTGGATATTTGACTAATATTGATCTTCTCTTTAATTTGCATTCTAGAAAAAATTGCTTAACTTTAATTTATTTTAATTCACAACAATCCAAAACCCCCCATTTCTTTTATTATCATAATCTTTGAAGAATTAAATCTAACAAATCTCTGTGGATATGATCTTGATCGCTATTGATGCAATTTATATTTCAAGAGAGCAAGCATTTACTATTTGTTGAATTCGGCGCCCATCATTTAACATTTACAAAGGATTAAGGAGAACCTTTAGAGCTGAGATGTTTATGCTCATGGCATTAATCTGCTTGCACTCTTACTGTAATAGTTTTGCTAAAATGAAGGCGTAGCTTGTGATGGTAAAAATTTTGGTGCAATATTCTTTTTTTTTTTAGATGAAGTTTATACTTTTATTCATAAAAACCTCACTTGTAGTGGAGGTAAAACCGTGGTTACAATAATCGAAAACAACAAAAATACAAACTTTCAACCTCTAATATGTGGTATTCCCAAACAATCAGTACGTAAAATACCGCGAAGAAGAGGAGGCAAAGGATCACCATGAAAGAACTCAAAAGAATTTCCAACATTTGCTTTCTTGGCAAGAAAACCTGCTTTCATATTCGCCTCCCGGTACACATGATGGATTTTAGCATTCAACCTTTTTGCTAAGACCATAATTTCATCCCAAAAATCTTGAAGGGTCCATAGAGAGCAAGCTCCTTTTTCCATCCAACAAACCGCAACTATGGAGTCCAATTCAACCATCACATCCTGTAACCCAAGTTTGCTGCACATTTTCAACCCAGCAAGAGGAGCTCGGGTTTCGGCAACCGTGTTCATGGTATGGCCATAATGATGAGCAAAACCTGCCCAACAGTTACTGTTTGCGTCACGTACAAGACCCCCTCCACTGGCTTGACCAGGATTTCCAAAAGACGCTTCGTCAATATTAAGTTTAAAGAATGGCCAGTGGGTTTTCTCCAAGATATAAGTTGCAACTTAGATGGTTTTGGGTGGATAATAGGACAATTAAGAGCTTAGAGAGAACAAATATCTCGGTTCGGGAGCCATTTCACTTTACTCAACAATCTATCATAAGTAGACAGGAAAGATTTAATCCTCCATTCGTCCCTTCCATGCGAGAAGCACACCTCGCTGTCCAAAGTGCCCAGGTGATTACCAATGGTACAATACCCCAAAGGGCTCCCATTTGAGTTGATTTTAATGCAGAGGACCACCAAAGATTCATACAATTTCTCCAAGAAGAAACATGAGGCATGCGTAAGTTGAAGTGAAGAGCAAAATAGTCCCATACCTTAGAAGCCACTTCTCCCAAGCAAAGAACGTGATCTAAGGTCTCCACAGCCGGCTCAATACATCATTCACATTTTGACACTAATGGAATACCAAGAGATTGTACAATATCATCAACTAGAAGACAATCTTTGTTTGACCGCCAAGTCACAAAAGACATACGCTTAGGAACCCTCGAATTCCGAAGCCATTTCAACCATGGACATAGCTCACCTTTTTTATGGATCAGGTTCCAAGCAGATTTAGTAGAAAACAGCCCATCTTTGCTAGGTTGCCACACATAATAATCACGACCAGGATGCAAACAAATCTCGAAATGTTCAATGTCAAGCACATGATCTTTCCCCACTAATTCCTGTAGCCGTGAACTATCCCATTTTCCATCAGAAAATACGTCTTTCACTTTCAACGAGCGATCTCATACTTCCAATCCCTTATCCTCCAAATTTTGCTGACCCATCCAATGATCATACCAAAAGCTAAAGGATCCATCATGAATCCGACATAAGGAATTGTGTGAAACAATTGGAAAGACAGATATAATACCTTTAAAGAATCGAGATTAAGATGATGACACCTACACTGTGTACAGTGATTGTTTTTTGATATATTTCTCCACAAAGGAATCTACCCAGAATGAACCACCCTCCAACAATTTCCAAGCAAACCTCATGAATAAAGATTTTTGAACTCCCCCAAAATCACGAAAGCCCAAACCCCCTTCCTCTATCGGCAAGCAAATTTTATGTCATGACACCCATTTCCGTTGTCTCTCCCCATCTGCAACATTCCAAAGAAAAGAGGAAACAATACGGTTCAACTGAGAAAGAATCCCCTTTGGCAAATTTACCGCCGACATTATATGTATGGGCATACTTCTAAGAACATGCCTAACCAGAATTATTTTTCCCCCAAAAGAGAGCAAACGACCTTTTCATCCAGCCAGTTTTTTTTTTTTTTTTTATATTTTGGCCACTAGAGGTTCAAGCGTATTGTTCCTAAGTTTCCCACTGAAGAGAGACACCCCTAAATAAAGACAAGGCCAGCCACCTTCCTTAAAGCCCGATAATGCCATCAAATTTCTCCTCCTAGGCATAGAGATATGATTCGAAAAAAAATATAGATGATTTTCCGTACTCACCAGTTGATTAGAAATCCTCTCATACTTCTTTATAAGCTTCAATACATTTCCAACTGATTTCTTGCTCCCATTAGCAAAAATAAGAAGATCGTCAGCATACTGTAAATGACTAATGATCATCCTACCAGATGTAAAAGGCTGAAACCGACCACATTCCAGATCCTAGTTAATCATACGAGAAAGCAATTCCTACGCCAATATAAACAGGTAAGGTGATAAAGGATCCCCTTGTCGCAAACCTCTCGATGGCTTGAAGAAACCTCTGGTTTTCCATTTAACATGATAGAAAAAACAGGGGAGGAGATGCAATTAAAAATGAGAGTTCTCCATTTCTCTGAAAAAACCCAACTTCTTTAATACTGCAATGAGAAAACTCCAGTTAACCATATCATACACTTTGGCCATGTCAATTTTCATGACAATGTTTCTACCTCTCACCTTATTCTGTAACTTGTGTACCATTTCTTGAACAATTGAGATATTATCAAATATACTCCTTCCCTGAATAAAAGCAGATTGCTCATGGGAGATCAGCTTGTCTATCACTGGTTCCAATCTAGCCACTATAGGCCCGAATTGATTAAAACTATTGGGGAGTTCAACATTAGGAATAAGCAAAATATTAGTCGCCCCTAGTTCACAGTGGTACTCCTTCGAAAAACTCCATGGCCACTCCAAGAATATCCTCCTTAACGACATCCCAAGCATGAGTGAAGAAACAAGAACTAAAGCCATCAGGTCCTGGGCTACTATCCCCCGGAATAGACCAAAGCGCTTCACGTACCTCCTCCATCTTTGGTGGTTTGCATAAGCTCTCATTATCCTCTTTAGTGATAGAGAACTGTAATAAATCCAAGTCATTAGCACCCACTGAAATAGGAGAGACCGTCAATAAATTACTGAAAAATTGCACCGCCCCGTCATACACCTCATCAACCGAATGTAGCACAGTCCCATCCTCCAAAACCATCTTATCAATAATACGACCTTTCTTCTTGTTCTTTACACTATATCTATATATAAATAAACAAGAAACAATCTTATCAGGAACTTACTTTAAACCTGAAATGTAAAAGAGCATAAATCGAAATGAAAATTAGATCAAGGTAAGAGTTGAACTCTTTGTCCTGTACTGATGTCTATGGTGGAATGACAATAATCTTCCAAGATACAATAATCTTTTCTTGTGATAGTATCACTTCAAATCAGAAGAAATAATGAACTAGAAAGTGTTTTGTACCTTTTTCTTTAATGCAGAAATTTAATGCAAAATGTTATGTAAATGCATAGGAGAAAATGAAAGATGATCATATGAATTCTGCAGAACACAAGGTCTTATTAATAATATAAGTCAAAATCTATGTATGAAAAGACAACTCGTGGCTATGTCTTGTCTGAACAAACATGACTTTTCCTAGAGAAGGTAATCGAGCGCCAAGTCTTTTTCATAGAAAAATCACTCGAGCTCCAATGACTAAAGCCAACCACTCTTGAAGCACCTAGGAGACGCTCGAGCGTTCAGTAGGCGTTCGTCCCATACCTAAGTTCCGCTCAAGCACTAACACATATTTTTTTGATGACATATGTCCAAATCTTCGAATTTGAAAATTAATTAATCATTTAATCAACTAATTAATTAATAAATTAATAATAAATAAATAAATTATTTATTTAACCAAGAATAATATATGGGCTAGGCTCGTATGCAAGCCCATCTGACTATGAACCACAATCGAGACCTCACGAACCGAGCGAAGCTGAGCTGGCCGATCGATCAAACGGTGGCAGCGCCCATCCAATTATAACATATGACAAACAACTTGTGGCCCATGCACATGCACGTGTCGAGCTAAGCTGATTGGTCGATCGAACGTTGGTGACGGCGTCCGCGTGTGCATGTGGGCTTTGGACCAAACATAATAGGATATAGGTACTTCCCCCTTCAAGTCTCAAGATAAGAAGTTATAAACAAGTCAAAAGTTGATTCTTTTTCCTTCGTCTAACAAAGTTCATTCATTTCAACATCCACATAAATATTTGGTTAAAATTGATTAAAAAATAATAATAATAATAAATAAATAAAAAATTCTTTTCTAAACTTATTTCCAACAGTTCATTAATTCCATGCCTATTGTTCATCAAAACCATACAATTGAAATATCTTCTGAAGACTTGAATTAACTACAATACGCTATGTTTTTAGAAGTTTAAACATAGAATTTCCTGAAACATCATCTACTTGCCTATGGAAAATAAAAATTTGTTTCTTTTCCTATACACAAAACTAATTCAATTCATAGAAATCCTTCAATTGATAACTCTTTTTCTCCATTACCTTTGCTACATCCTTATCCTCCTCAATTTATTCGTACTAATCAAAAGTCTGGCCAAAATTTTGAAATTCTCTGCATCCAATTTTGGGTTCTACTCACAAACTTCACACCCACGCATTATAGCCAGACCGCACCATACTTTTTAACGTGCGCATACAATGTTGACAGTTCATCATCCATCTGTTGGAATGCGGAAGCAAAATTACTTAAAAATCAAAAATTTCTTTAATTCAATAAACAAGATCGTCACTTGTATATTATATCAAGAATAGGCGTAGACTCCAGGATTAGTAAAAAAATAAAAAAGATAAAAAAGTATTCAAATCTTAGTTTAAATTCGATTGTTAATTCTCGAATCAATGTGATATTAATTCTCAATAATAAATAAATACAATAAATAAATAAAACATAATTTATTTATTATTATTTTATCATAGAAAAATATACTATATGAAGACACAACCCAACACTATCATCCATCACAAAACAGACAGTGCACCGTCTAAATTCTATGCCTAACATCAATAACTCTTCCTTCTTTTTCAATCACACATTCTCTATCAATCTACTATTTCAAGTAACACAAACAGCAATGATGATGAAAACAACATTGGACTTCCCGCCTCATATTGTGATGAAAACAACTTTGTATCATTACCATTGTCAGAAATTTTCCAACGTCCTATCGCCGAAGAAAATCGTTCTGAAAAAACCAATGACCAGAAAAAAGGCAAGTTATTGCAAGCAATGATGGAAGTTGGACCCCTTCTTCAAACTCTTCTGTTGGCTGGACCCCTACCCCCAATGACAACACCCACCCCACAACTTAACTCCATTGATATTCCATCAGTCACCTTTTCTTCTCCAAGAAATAGTACTGGATTATTCAGTAATAAGATGGCTCTCATGGACAAGGAATTCGGGTTTGTGTGAATTTGGGATTTTCTCAATTTCGGGTTTGATTTGAAATAGTCTTGATTTGGGATTCCATTGATGAGAAACTGATTGGGGGACGAAACGGAATTTGGTTTGACTCTAAAGATTGGGGGAAGATATTGGATGAAGATGAAGAAAGAAGAACGATTGTAACCTTCTAAAGAAAAATTGCTATTTGAATGTACTATCATTTTCCAAGCGGTCAAATTTTAACATTGTTAGATGCCACATAGGATTTTCCTCTACTAAGAGGATTTTTTTGCCTTTTGGATGGATGGATGGGTAACTTGGTTTAAACTTAGGCGAGTAATGAGTAACATTTTAATTTTGGGCCACTAAATAGTAACGAGAGGTAGATGTTGATGATTGATTTTTTAATTAACTTTCCTAAAACTTCATGATACTCAATTCCCATGTTGAAATCTCCTCCACATTCACCCAAGCACGTTGAAACTGTTGGATTGTGTGTCCATATAGTATAACTTGTTGATGTAAAAATAACAATATTCTTATATTAAATAAAATTATTTTTATTTTATTTATTACATCTATTTATTATTGAACATGATAATAAAATGCATATAATCACTTGTGATAATATAAGTTGGGTACTTGTATTGAAAAATATAGTATAACACAACTTATATTTTGATTATAAATAATTTGTTCACTACCAATGTATAAGGGATTTGCACATTGTACCGCAAGGTTGTAGTAATGTTCGATTCACTATTCAGATTTGTGATTTGTCCTTATAAAAAAAATAGTTAAAGGTCGCACTAGTACATTTGAAGTGTATTGAAGGGACCATATATTGAGTTTAATTCTATAGCATGATCGTGCAAAGAATTAAATGTAAGGACTTTAAATTGAACATGTGAGCTTATATGTGAAATATTGTGTATTAAATTAAAGAATATCAATTTTAGTTAAACCCGCTTAAAGTGATCTAATAAGATTTCGGTATTTTGGGCTTTAAATCATCAAATTAAAGTGTGAGCCTTTATGTATAGAGACCCGGCTTGTTCCTGATTTCGTGATGGGCCGAATTAGGTTAATATGCCATTAGTATATATATACGGTAATAGTCTCTAGATCACATGTTATGTTCATTCTATTCAGACTTCCATCATCAGAGAGAAACAAAGGAACAACGTGTTTATCTGGAAGACTAAAACCACAGAACTTGTTCATTGTGATAACCATGTCTAATTTAGGTATGCTTCCACTTTCAGTTTACATATTCTTGATGATCCAATATGAACGATTTATATGACGATAAAGAATATTTTCTTCAACAAGTGGTATCAGAGCAAGTTCATGTTGAATCATTGAGAATCAAAATTTTAATTTCGTTCTTATAATAATTTCATTATTTTCAAATTTAACAATTCCAATTTTTAATTTTGTTAAATTTGAAAATCAATTAATCGAAAATTTCAGATTTTAGTTTTTAAAAGAAAAAAAAATTTTGGGGCGACGCCAGCAGCTGAAACACCGTGCGATGCTGCATGAAAAAAGCAGCAGTCGGCGCTGCAACAGTTTTTTTAAGGATTAGGATTTAGACGGAAATTTGGCGACGGGGGCTTGTTGTGTAAATTTGATGCTTTCAGGTCCTTGGTTACAATTTCCATATTATGGTTAAGTTTTTAAAGTTTCAATCCGTTAACTTTAAAGATTTGGTTATTCCGCCTCCTAAAATTAAAATTCATTTGAATTGGGATTTTAAAGTTCCGTGTTTAATAATTTTGTCCATAAAGTTTGAAAATTTATTAATTTAGGCCATTAAAGTTCTGACTTTTTTTATTAAGCCCCTAAAAGTTCATAATTAGTTTGAATTAGCCCCTAAAGTTTTCAATAATTAATTATTAACCCCTAAAGTTTTGCATAATTAATTTTTTATCCCTAAAGTTCTGAATTATTCTCCTGTATTTGCTATATTCAGGTCTATTTTCATGAGATGCAATAGTATGTGAATGATATCTAATATCATTTAGTTGTAGAGATTGTGGTCCATGTAAATGTTTTGTAACACTTAATTGCCTATCTAGGCCAATGGGTAATTTTGAGCTTCCCTCTACAGCTCTTACATGTAAATTTGATGCTTTCAGGTTCTTGGTTGCAATTTCCATATTATGGTTAAGTTTTTAAAGTTTCAGCCTCTTAACTTTAAAGATTTGGTTATTTAGCCTCCTAAGATTAAAATTCATTCGAACTGGGATTTTAAAGTTCCGTATTTAACAATTCAGTCCCTAAAGTTTGAAAATTAATTAATTTAGGCCATTAAAGTTCTGAATTTTTTGATTAAGCCCCTAAAAGTTCATAAATGGTTTAAATTAGTCCCTAAAGTTTTGATTAATCAATTTTTGACTCTTAAATTTTTCAATAATTAATTATTAACCCCTANTACATGTAAATTTGATGCTTTCAGGTTCTTGGTTGCAATTTCCATATTATGGTTAAGTTTTTAAAGTTTCAGCCCCTTAACTTTAAAGATTTGGTTATTTAGCCTCCTAAGATTAAAATTCATTCGAACTGGGATTTTAAAGTTCCGTATTTAACAATTCAGTCC
Organism: Fraxinus xanthoxyloides; assembly: GCA_903798325.1. NCBI lineage: Eukaryota > Viridiplantae > Streptophyta > Magnoliopsida > Lamiales > Oleaceae > Fraxinus > Fraxinus xanthoxyloides. Next base: position 4,195 of record CAIGRL010175245.1, on the reverse strand, counting down.
CTAAAGTTTGAAAATTAATTAATTTAGGCCATTAAAGTTCTGAATTTTTTGATTAAGCCCCTAAAGTTCATAAATGGTTTAAATTAGTCCCTAAAGTTTTGATTAATCAATTTTTGACTCTTAAATTTTTCAATAATTAATTATTAACCCCTAAAGTTCTGAATTATTAACCCTAAGGTCCCTAAAGTTTCAAAATAACTCAAAAATGCAAATTCGGTGATTTTCTTTTTCAAGTTTTGGTACAAATGACTCTTTTGAGATATATAATATTCAAAAGTCAATTAATTGAAGCAAGATGTTGCCAAAGCAACCTCTTCTGTTGAAATTAATTAACTTAGAATATTAAAAGGTATTTATGTGTGTGTTATTCATTCGGATATCTGATTGGCCCAAAGGAATGTCAATATTAGGCCGAATTTCACATACACCTATGGTGATAAACATGTGGTGATTATTTGGTTTAAAGAAAGGTTTTATTGATTAACATGTTTCTTTATTGTCAATGTTTGATCACTACAACAAGAGTACCACTTACAAGCCAATATTTGTGTCCAATTACTAAATATTGATGTTGTGCTAGGTATCTTGTGATGGGTCCTATCATTATTTGAAATTAATATTTGCATATTAAGGATTGTGCACACTTCAGATTAATCGTTTTCTAATTCAGTTTCAGGTTCTGCTACTAATATCTCTGCTAACATCAATTCTATTCCAATGCTTAATGGCACCAACTTTAAGGCATGGCGAGAAAACGTAATGATTGTTTTCGGAGTCATGGATCTGGACCTTGCTTTATAAGTCGATCAACTTGCTACACTTACTGATAAGAGTAGCTCTGATGACAAGAAGGATGTGGAAAAGTGGGAACAATCGAATCGCATAAGTTTGATGGTCATAAAGCGTGCTACTCCAGAAGCATTTTGGGGCACTATGTCCGATAAGGTGACTACAGCTAAGAGTTTCCTTGACGACCTTCAGAAGAGGTTTTCCAAGAATGAAAAGACTAAAACTAGTACACTTTTGACAAACTTTATCTCAATGAGGTACAAAGGGAAAGGAAACATCGGAGTACATTATGGAAATGTCTCACATTGCTTCAAAACTAAAGGTACTCGAGTTGGATTTATCTTAGTGCACTTGGTTATGATATCCCTTCCGGCACAATTTAGTCAATTCACAATTATTAAAAGAATTCATGGTCCCTTAATGAGCTCATCTTACACTGTGTCCAAGAAGAAGAAATATTGAAGCATGACAAGAAAAAAAGTACTCATTTAGCCATTACCTCTAATGACAAAAGGAACAAGAAAATGAAAATTGATAAGGAAGATACGGGTACATCATCACAAAAGAAATAGCATAAGGAACAAATTGAGGGTAGTTGTTTCTTCTATGGAGTTGCAGGTCATAAGAAGAAGAATTGTACCAACACACATGGCTTGCAAAGAAAGGTATTTTTCTTCATTTGGTTTGTTCTGAGGTAAGTTTAACTTCGGTACCAGATACACATGGTTGACAGATCCAGGTGCAGCAACTCACATCAGTGTATCTATGCAGGGTTGCCTGAGTTGCTTAAAATCAAGTGATGGTAAAAGATATATCTATGTTGGCGATAGCAAAATGGTGGAAGTAGAAGCAATAAGAAATTTTAGATTATTGTTAAATACTGGATTTTCTTTGGATCTTAATGAGACATTTATTGTACCATCTTTTCGACGGAATGCGATTTCTATTTCTACTTTGGGCAAATCTGGTTATTCTTGTTCATTCAGGAATGAAAAATTTAGTTTGTTTCATGATTCAAAATTGGTTGGTTCCGATTCGTTATCTAGTTATGATAATCTTTATTTAATTGATACAATTGTTTATTTTAATGAATCCTTGCATATAAGTACTCGAGCTGTAAAGCGAAAATTAACCGGTGAGAATTCGACCTCGTTATGGCACAAGAGATTAGGTCACATCTCCAAAAGGAGAATTGAGAGACTTGTGTCTAACGAAATTCTCAATCCCCTTGACTTTACAGCTTATGATACGTGTGTTAACTTTATAAAGGGAAAACAAACCAATAAAAGGATATTTCAAGACAACAAGACTTTAGACGTCTTAGAACTTATACATACGGACATTTGTGGATTATTCCGTATGTCTTCTTGGAATGGTCATCACTATTTTATGACGTTCATAGATGGCTTTTCAAGATATGGCTATATATATCTCATTCATGAAAAATCACAGTCGCTGGATGTGTTCAAAAACAATAAAGCTGAAGTTGAAAATCAACTCTGCAAAAGGATTAAAAGCATTAGATCTGATTGTGGTGGTGGATACTACTGCAGATATGATGGTTTAGGTAAACAACGTCCATGACCATTTGCTAAATTCCTAGAGGAATGCAGTATCGTCTCTGGGGTGAAGTATTAAAGACTACAGCGTATATACTCAACATAGTTCCAACTATGGCTACTGATAAAACCCTTATGAGCTGTGGACAGGCAAAGTTCCTAGTTTGAAGCACTTACACATTTAGGGATGTCCAGGTGAGGCAAGGCCCTATAGGACAAATGAAAAGAAACTGGATGCAAAGATTATCAGTTGCTATTTCATTGGATATTCTAAAAGGTCTAGGGGTTACAAGTTTTATGATCCTACAACTAAAACAATTTTCGAGACGAGAAATGCATGGTTCTTTGAGGTTGTTGAGTTTGCGGGGGGAGAAAGGGTTACAGACTTTGTCTTTGATGAGAAATATGTTGAGATTTCTCCAATTGCCATTGACAATGATCAGGATCGGGTTTCTATCTCTGACATTTTTCAAGAAGCAACTCCGGATCAAGATGATGTCATTGTATCTCCCTATGAAAGTCAACAACTTGTTCCAGAAGAACGAACTCTACAACCTCAAAAACCAATACCATTAAGAAGATCCACTAGAGAGATGAGAAGTGCGGTTTCGGATGATTACCTCATATTTTCCCAAGGACATGAAATTGACATTAGAGTGGTGGAAGATGATCCGATCAACTTCCATCAAGCAATGAAAAGTTCTAACTCTAAAAAATGGCTCATGAAGGACAATGACGTGTGAGACCTCATTCCATTGCCTGAAGGTACGAAACCCATTGGTGTCAAATGGATATTTAAGATCAAGAGGGATTTGAAGGGTGATGTGGAAATGTATAAAGCTTGTCTTGTCGCAAAGGGCTTTACACAGAAAGAAGGCATTGACTATAACGAAACTTTTCTCTACGGTTTTTTCAAAAGACTCTTTCAGGATTATAATGGCATTAGTGCGCATTTCGATCACAAGTTACATCAGATGAATGTTAATACAATGTTTCTCAATGGTGACATTGATGAAACAATCCATATGTTGGGAATCTATTTAATTATGCGCAACGGAAATAAAGTAATTTTCAATTCCCAAACAAGGATCTCTTTTATTTTTTGACAGAAATTGTGATAAGAATTAAACATTTGATGAATTTTACAAACTCTTTTGTTGATTCTCGAACTCAAATGATCACGATCTGCAATCCAATTTATCCAATTTTTCAGCCTCCAATGGTGATCCACACAGAGAACAAGAATAACAGCTAGACTTTTCTTTTCTCATGCTAGCAAGAATAATAAAAATTATTTCTCATGATTTTTCCAAACCCTAGTAGTAAACTATTAATACAATTCCAAACGGGCTTGACACATCTCTTAACTTTATTCGGTCCAACATTTAATTAATCAAATTAATTAAATCTGGTCCATGAATTAATTAATCCAATTAATTAATTCAGACCTATTAATAAATAACACAATTAATTAATTATCTAACAATTGTCAATTAATTAATTGATAAATCTCATTCTTCTTATTCTATTTTGTGTGTGACCCATTAGGTTCCCGATCACAATACCTAACGATGTGAATTGATAAATTAAAATACCCCATTTTAATTTATCATCAATTTACATCCGTCGTCTCATATTGACATCTAACAATGTGTCAGGGCAATACATGTGATGAGAAGTGTCACGTTGTGCGACAAAATCAAATTTGTACGTTTACTGTGAAATTATAATCCTTTCATCAATATGATCCGATCAATTATGAGATGTGGCTATGTCTCAATCTCAATTATCGATCATATCTTTTAAGCAACTGTTAAGTCAATGTAAGTCGAAAAATCCTTTTCGAC
>CAIGRL010175190.1:0-15956 GCA_903798325.1 Fraxinus xanthoxyloides | reverse complement strand
AAATTTGATTGGAAAGTGAAGATTGATAATAAATGTGATAATTTGTAGAGAAATTATATACAAATTTTAAAAAATTAGACATGTTACGATTTTGTTAAAAGGCACGAGGAAAAGAGTAAAAGAGAGCAAGAGAAAAGAGAAAAATTCAAATTTATTCTGATTTTGTCCTATTTGGTGGAGATTAAAATCAAATTTTTAGTAAATTTTGATAAAAGTTAAACAGTTATGAATTTCATAAAATAGGTTATTAAAATTAATTGTTAACTTTAATTTAAATTAAAATTTAGTATCAATTGATACCAAACATGATTTTATAAAAAAAAATCTCAAAAGTTGGCGGTCAAGTGACCCAAGGACCCCCGGGTCCCTCCCTGCTTCCCAGGGAGTGGAAAATCAGGATTTCTAAATTGAACTTCATTTGTCTCATAAACAGGACCACGTTGTTGCTGAGAACAGCGCTACCCAGGGGCAAGACATTAATTGGGACTAACTATGTGATTGTATCGTGCAATCAAATACCAGAAAGGAGAATGATATCAAAGAAATAGTTTATGAAACACAACCTCATATTTTGCATATTATTAGATAGATCAAATTTTATTAAAATTTAACTGCACATTTTATGGCATCCCAACTTTTCAATCACATTTAATCAATTTTTATTAATTTGCTAAAAATCAAATTTTTATCTAAACCAAACACGAGCTTAGTTTGTTCCCAATATTGTTTTTATTAATTTGTAATTAACGAAATTTTGTTGTGGTAAATTAACTGTTTGAGCTCTATTTTTTGCAAAAAAAATAAAAAATAAAAAATAAAAAAAAAATTGTAATAATGATTTATTGAATATTGTGTATTTAAAAAGTTGAAAACAGTAATTTGGATTTATATGCAATTTTTTTTTTATGAATAATGTTATGTATCATTATTGGGGTTACAACACCAATTTAGATGACGATGGATGATTAAATGAATTGTGGATTTAAACGAGTCATATAATTCCACTTATCATTTAATATTACATTGATGTCACTTAAACTAGGATTGCAACTTTAGTGGGGCTGCTACTCAATTTTCATATTAGGAAAATGTGTGTTTGAAAAAGAGTTTGAGAAAAAAAAGAGTTTTAGAGAATAAGGCTCAAACATGGGCTAAATTTGTTGAGCTATTTATTTTTTTAATATCGCTAACTTAAAAATCAATCATGATCTTTAATTAATTAATTTATTTTTTATTTAATTACCTATTGAATTTTTTAAAGGCCAAAATATGTAAATTAAAAATTTGGGGTCTCAGTTGATTGTCTAACTTGTCTAATGCTTGAACCGACTTTGTACACATATTTCAAGAACCTCATGCCTTCCACCCCCTTGAACTTAAAAGACAATGAAACAGTGAGGATTATTTCATGCTACACTAATATCTTGAATGACATAAACGGTACATAGTAGAATTTCACTGGTCTTTTAACAAAAAAGTTAATAATGTCATCCAATCACTTTTTTACACGCCTTTTGTCAACAAAGATGTCAAATTCATCTGGCAAAAAAGATTAATTCTTTTTTCAATTTTGTAACTTCACTAAATAAGATTCTTTTCGTTAAATTTGACCACTAAAAGACTAAAATGCTTATATTTCCTTTTGAAAATCCCCAATCTTACACTCATTGATAAATTCCCACAATCCTCTTTTTTCTAACTTGCAAGTCACCCCCTCTTCACTTTTGTGTAATAACTCTATATGTATCATAATCAAAGATCACATTCTAAAGTTTTTTCACAACCTATTTATAAAAATTGTGAAAATTGTGCATGCATATCCTTTATCAAAATGTAATCCGGCCTGCAGGCATGGGTGCGTTTCTGCTTCAAATTCTGGTGTGGCAAAGACGATTCACTAAAACAAGATGCTTCAAGTTCCGGTTAGCGTGCACAGCCACCAGAGAGGGTGTGGTGGCCATTTCCACTGCAACAAGCAAGTCAGTTTCTGCATCATTTTAGAGGTTACTGTGTGGCAAAGTATATGAAAAGAAAAACACAATGCGTCAAATGAAACAAACCCACAGGTAAATTCATAGCACTTTACATTATACATTAAGCATTCCATTCTGTAAAGAGACAGTTATATAAATATCAGCACTGGTTCCTTAAGAGTTTGATACCTTAAATGCTAATAATACATTTTTAATTACTTCCCCATATATGAGCGACAGACACAACAGGTTTACTGGGTACAGTTACAGTAATTTATCCTGTTGAAAAGTTTTGATTGGGTTAATGGTGAATCCAACAGTGAATTCACGAGGTCATCTTCGTTGCTAGGATCGGCAGTGTCATCCTCCTCTTCTGATCCATTTATCACTAGGATTGGCAGCTTCCTCCTCTTCTAATCCGTCATCCTCCTCAATCTCTCCCTCGAAACCAGTTATTGGATCATCCTTCACAAGGAAAATCTTGCATACTACTAGATTTGATATCTGAAAGGAGAAAGCATGAATTCACATGAGGAAATAGCTTAATTTATGCTTGCACAAATCAAGAATCCCACGGTGGGGGTACCGACAGAGTCACTGAGCAATTATCACTGGGGTAAATACACTGGGGGTTTTCAAACTTTCTACAAAATTTTATATTGTTTGCTAAATTTCATTTTGCTTCCAGTTTGCCACTGGGCTTAAACGGTTGTTACTCTTTAGTTAAACTAACTGTTACACTTTAGCCATTCCGTTAGCTTGACTAACAGAATTGCAAGGACTCACTAGAATGCAACAAAAATTTAAGTCCAGTGACCATCTTAAAACAATCCTTAGTTAAATGATCAATTTGGAAAAACATTAGCGACCAATGTGAATTCGTTAAATTTAAGTGACCACTAGTGTTTTCAACCCACCATTCAACTAATCGTACTTACAGGAAGCAAGTGACAGGGGATAATTATTGCTGTGGAATATCTATCAGCACCTATCACTTAAACCTACTACATGAATGGTGATTATGAATTTCGAAATTCCAGAACATGAATCAAGCCTATACAATTTTACCGTCTTTTTGATGCCATCACTCAGTTCGGCAGCTGAAAATGTACTGGGATTCACTCCAAATTCATGTATGTTCCAGTGAGTTTGAGTCCCTGAAGATATTTTTCCTTGGTGAAAAACAAGATGCCGCTTGAAACCAACTACTTTAGTTCCATCAATTATTCTTTCGTCAATTATAGGACTCCAATAACCATCCTCTGTGATGAGGTCGCCACTAGGCTTGGTGGTAAAAAAGAACCAGTAACTTCCATTCCCATCCTTAAATTCACCTGTTCAACATTTCAAATAGAAATATCAGAAGATAACTCACTCAAATAATTAGTCAAACGACCGGTCATGAATATAAAATATCCAGGCTAGTCACATAATTACGGCTTCACTTTAGCCGCACAATTAGTTACCTAAGTAATTGACAGAACTATCTTTAAAAACCTCACCAGAATCAGATAATGACCTGAGATTAGATTAACTTTCTATTCGCTATATTTAGATGAAATTTTTGTAGAGCAAGTTAGAGAGGGAGAGACAAAAATTAACATGGCCTATTATAGATGTTAAAAATCTAGTTGCTTTAGATGTCCCAATATATAATAATGATCAAATCGGAATGGCAAAGAATAATTCATATAGCCAACCCCAAATATTTAGGGAAAAAAGGCTTATTTGTTTGTGTTTAGTTATTAAAAAACAAGCAGTTTTATAGAGTTATCTTCATTTTTCAAACCATGAATGAGTCCAGATTCATAGTAGGAACGGCATTTGATGTTCAAAAAGAGATACCATACACCAGTGCACATTTCCTTCAAGTGAAAATCAGAGTAGTTTTGACTCAGGTCAGCCCATGCTAGCTCAGGTTTAGCCACGTGATATAACAATAGAGATGAGTGAAGAATTCACAAGTCAGCAAAGCCATCTTGGCAACAACTTCTTTTTTTCCTGCTCAACTAGAGAAGCATCATGGAGTAGGAAATAACAAAAAAGTACAGTGGTTTTCTGTCTCGTTGCTAATGGGAGATCATTAGGGATAGCCTCCTTGTTTGTTACACAAGGGCATTGGCTCAAAAGCCAGGCAGAGGAGTCAATGCACAGTGTTCTACGATCACATATTGGACAAATGCATTACAGCGGTTTCAAGTTGAACAGTACGTTCTCTTCCGTGTTTTTGTCCATGATCACGCACGCTCGCTCTGTCTGTCTTTAGTTACAGTCGACACAATTATGACTCTTTTATAACAGTCATTTATTCTGTTACTTCTCTATTGTTGGATCAAGATTCTGGTTAGAACTTTCACTTAGCTAACTTTTGATACACTAAATAAAGTTTCTAAACTTATTTAAGATGTCCACGGTCCATTAAAATATTTTTCTTTTTCTCCGAATTTTTCATAATTTTTGGACACCTCAATTTAGCAAAAGGTATGTATTTGCTGGTCCCATTCTGACATGTGTGATTCTGTGTCGTTCAGAATATTCTAATACCTTAACTTAGCAAAATGCATGAATTGGCCAATTCCATTCTTAAAAGCCACGACCAATGAAGATCAACGCCCTACACGTCAACAACCGACAATCCTGAGTTCGAACCTTGACATCATCTAATTTTGGCCGCAATAAACATTTATTATATAGAAACATCGTCCCGGTTAAAAATTGTATCTAAGGAATATTACCCTCGTTTGAAAACCATTATTTCAAAACTCTTTACTCATTTTCAACCACACATTTACACAATAAAATATTTTGCACGAAAACCCAAAATTTTTCCCTATTTTTTTTTACTACACATTCTTCAAAATAATTACTATTCAAAACTCAATTTTCTAAAAATAATGGCCATCAAACAGAGTGGAGGCCTCTATTCATTTAATCTCATGGTCATCCAGTCCTCCCTTGACTCTTACAGTCCATCAGCATATGGGCAAATCACTCAAATTCTCAACAGTATTTTTATATTAATACATTCACAACTGTATTCCAAAATTAAAAAAAAAAACAATATTAAGACATAAAATAACTTCAAAACCAAATAGTAACTTTAACTTCAAATTCAAATTTAAGGAAACAATAATAAGACATACACTAACTTCAAAACCAAACTGTAAGCCTAACTTAAAATCAAATTTCACTAATGTAAATCAATATCATCAAATGCCCAAAACAAAATTGTTGGCTAAAAATCAGGCCACTTTTGCTGTATCTTTTGAACACTTAAAGTTAGATCCCTTGAAAATCAAATCAATTTTAATTGAAAATTTCCCCACACAAAAATTTTCCCAATTGTAACCAACAGTTATCACAGAACATAAACATGCAACTAAACATGCAAACATGAAAGGGTAAATTCTGCAAAAACTCATATGGCACAAAAATTGATAAATCATAATCCATAATTTCAAAGAGACACACATGAACCCAAAAATCAGATCCCGGATGCTACATTGCATGCATGTATATAAATGAGCTTCTAACAAAATCGCTAAAAAATCACAAACCCAACAAACAAATTCACACCCAAAATCCCAATCGCAATCTGTATATCACACATGCAAAATTACACACAAAAACTTACAAAATGGAAGCTCGTCTGGGTTGGTCCCATAAACATCAGCAGTTGGAATCACATTAGAAGGAAATGGCTGATCCAATATGTTCTTCCTCAGATAAAACAGAACTTCATTGTCTGTTGGATCAAATCTGAACCCTTGAGGCAAATTCAACGAAACCCTCCTTGCTCCCCTCCAGAAAAAAGCCATTGGGAACTTCTTTTCTGTATGAATTTTGGTTCTTCGAACAGGATTTATCGGTTTACAGCAATGATATGCCGGCTGTGGAAATGATTATTCTTTTGAGTTCTTCATTGGAAATGGTAATTGAATTGCAACGCCCAATACAACAACGGAATTGTTTTTTTTTTTTTTAATTAGTTTTGGGGCCATATCCTTCCCATACCGTGTTTGGCAAGTCAGTTTTAATTAAATTCATACCATGTTTGGCAAGCTAATTCAATTAACTCTACCGGATTTTGAGTTATCTCTACGGTCCAAAATTGACTATCTACCAATAATTCATTGATACATCATTTTACACATTTTTAAACACAAGTGGTAACGAGAGAAAAGTTGAACATGTTAATTTAAAGTGATGTGTCAATGAATCATTGGGTGGACAGCAAGTTGGATAATCAATTTTGGACAGCAGATGTCAACTCCCAAAAAAATAAAAAAGCTTTCACCTAAATGACTTATAGTTAGTCCAAACAAACTCTGAGTGTAACTTTCCAGCCTTATCCTTGTTTTACCATGTTTGGAAATTCAATTTTAATTAAATTCATACCATGTGCGGCAAGTGAATTTTTAAGTGAATTTTTTGTTCAAATACTTGAATAGAATGCCCTTTTGTGTTTGGTTTATTATATTATAAGTTGGGAATCTTACAAAAAGGATAATTAAGGGCGTGTTCAGTATAATTCAAAATCCAATTAAAATTGAAAATATAGCCGTTGTTAGGTAACATTCGTTTAATAAAAGTCAACAATAACGGGTAATTTTTTAATTTTAATCCGATTTTAATCTCTACCAAGCACCTCCTAATTATGGACAATGCTTAAATTCTTCTACTTAATAGTCATCAATTTATCGTGTAAACTTGAGTGACTCGTGGCCCGAGCCGACTTGGCTTGTGGTTCAATGGAATCGAGTCAAGGCTCGGGCCGAACGTCTTTTTCGAATGACGACTCAAGCTCGAGTCAGCCAGTGTGGCTCGACGAGCCACATGACAGACCCGCATTGCAAGTTGAAATGGCCTCCCGCAGGCTCCAGGAGCTGCTGGTCTTAAATAAAGAAAAAGAATCGAGCAGACTCGGCTTGGCTCCGACAAGGCTGGCGACAACCTCAGTTTTTCTATTGAGCTTAGCTTGTAAGCCGACTCGACCCGACTCATTTGTATCCCTACGTCTACTTTTAAAACAAATTGAAATTAAAAAAAAATGCTAATTAAATGCATAACTATATAGCATCAAGAAATTGCAGTACACATATTGAACTTGTTTTATTGGAATAATAAAAAAAATCATATTTTAAAAGAGAATCACGAACTCAATATAACCAAAAAGGTACACCACATTCCAAGTTATGAATAAATCAAGTTTAGACATATCGACAATATTGAACATTAGATATTTTTTTCGTTTCATCAAATAATATTGAAATGCTATAATTTCTTTTTTATTTTCCTAGTTTATTGACCTATTTTTTATTCTTTAAGAAAAATATTTTTATCAACATAAGAAATATAATTTTGTGACTGTTCGGGATCATTTGATCGTACAAGTAAATTGTAACGCATAAATAAATAATTCAATGAAACAGGGATATACAATAAGTTATAAAGACATATTAATACAAGATTTTTTATTCTAAAATAAAAGTCAAAAATCAAATTGATTCTCTAAAAGTCTTTAAATAAAAATATACAAAAGTCTATAAAAGACTAATTGATTTTATTTTATTTTAAAAAAAAAATCATTAAATTTTACAAAAAAAATTTACTTAAAAAAAATTCAAATCTCATTTGTAGACACATATATGACCTGCAATTGTACCCACTAGGATGGAACCTAACATTTGAACATATACTCAAGTATGACATAGTAAACTTTATCATACAAACCGATAATTTTTTGTAACAAAAAAAAATGTGTACACTCAACTCCAGGGATATTGGAAGAAAGAAAATTTTGTAAATAATGATAGAACTTGGCAAAAAATCATCTTAATGGTATGGCAAAGTACATGAATAATTTTGTAAATCATTATCAAAGAACCATAATCTTCTAATGTTGAATCATGATCAACTAGGACAAAAATAAAATAATGGATCAAAATCTCTGTTAAATCTATGAATAGTCATCAATAAAAAAGAATTTTGAGGGATAAGCCTTGTTAATAAAATGACAACCTGTCACATGATTAACCAGATTATTTTGTACAAAAATCAAAATTTATTACTAATAATTAGGTAGTAATTCATTGTGCCCGTGAAATGCATGTGCAAGCACATGAGGCACTTCACCGCAGTTTGCTCTTCACTATTATCCCGGAAAGAAAAATGATATTCATAGTGAAAATATCCGTAGTTGCCTTACATAATATAAACATGACAATTTTTTATTTAACTACATAAATCAAATAACAAACTGTCATGTGTATGCATACATCAAATAACAAACTGACACGTATATACCACGTATGACTACTACCAATAGTCTTTACTATAAATAGCATTACTCGGAAACAAACATATAGAAACATCATTGGTATAACCGAAAACACACGTCTACCTTTAACTTCATTAACAAGATCTATACATCTCTATTTGGAATTAGATTACAGACAAAGAAGAGAACAATTTGATTGATACATTTCTTCCATAGTGCCCACACGGTAAAATCAATTACCAGCTTCCTCGAGATTTCGAGTTTATAATAGCAATGCCATTTATCAAAGTAATAAGAAATCACAAAACGAATTTCAACATGCAACCAAGAAACATTTTCTCGAATCAGAAGTCAATTTGTATTTCGGTTATACCTATCAAAACATGTGGTTCATATGAGCATTCTAGATCAAACATGATGGTCTTGTGCACCTATGAAACATGTTTCACGAAAGATTGGCTTCCACGTTTTTGCAATGGTTCCAACACCCCCCAAAAAGATGCAAAAGAGAACCCATCCATAGAATTTACATTTTACAGTAACATGGTGATGGCATAACAAGGAGCAAAAGTCAGAAATGGTATTGAAAACTTGAAGGTTTAGTCCAGTTCCTGTATATCCTTGCAGCATCATACAGAAGAAATGCATTGCAAGAGAGCCGATTTCTAAACTTCATTTTCTCGTCTTCTTCCTCTCTTTCTTGGGTGGGGGTTGGTTGGTTAAATTTCACATTCACATCCTTCACAGGGATACTAACTTCACCGCCACATTCTTCAAAGTTCACCTGCACCCAAGAAAATCATGGAAGCACTAAGCAAGACGAACACACAATTTGATCCAGCATTTGGGCAGCAGACAGATATAATCACAAAGGCAACAAAAATACAAGGTCCAGTCTACTAGTCAACACAATCAATTCTCAGTTCCAAGTTCCACAGCACGTCTTAATGGAACATTCAATCTCCTAAAACTAAATGTATATAATGAAAACAAGTCCCCTTCACGAATGATGAAGTTTACAAAGCTCTTGAAGGAATGGAACAGATGAAGGCACCTGGCCCCAACGGGTTCTTTGTTCTTCTAAACACACTGGTAGCTGGTTGGTTCACAGGTTTCAGCAGTACCTCTAAATGTTTTAAATAATCGCCAAGTCCGTCAGAATGATTAATGAAATGAGTATTTGTTTTGATTCCCAAGGTGTTCAAGAGTGCTTCTGGTTACTGACCTATTAGCCTATGCAATGTCAAAGTATAAACTGTTTATAGAAACTAGGGCAACCAAGTAATGACTTAAAAAATTCCTCTTTCGTCTCATTTTTGTCAATCAAAGTGCATTTCGATTAATTACGGAAAACAGCAGTTGAACTTTTAAAATCATTGGGCAAGAAGAACAGGCAAAATGAGTTCATGGCACTCAAACTAGATATGAGCAAGATTCATGACCAAGTGGAATGGTGTTTTATCACTAAAACTTTACAGAAGTTAGGTATCTGATAGACGTCCTATTAGATTTACCTATGCAACAAGAAAGGAGGAGGAGAATACGGTTAACAGTGAGGCAGTTGACTAATTCTGTTATCTATTTCAGTTAGTTTGTTAACTTTAGGGGTATAACGGGTAGTTGAGTCATTGAGGGGAGGATGCAAATAAATGTGGGGGTGGGGGTGGGGGGTGGAGATCATGGATTCATTCATTCAGTAGCTTGTTGAGCTCCAGGCCTCTCGAATTGCCTTGGACTTTGTTTAGTTCCATTCTCATTTCCATTGAAATAATATTACAGTTCTTGTTCTGTCATGAACATGACAATTAAGGCGAGCTCCAGTCCTCTCGAATTGCCTTGGATTTTGTTTAGTTTCATTCTTATTTCCATTGAAATAATATTACAGTTTCTGTCATGAACATTAATCACCACTCTATATTCATCAACTCTGCAAACCAGTTACATACTTATTTCTGTCCTACTGAATAGCATATAATTCATGCTTGTTGGTTGAGCAGATACAAAGCAGGAGCACCATCAGTAGCAGTCAGACCCATTAGATCTTCAGCAGCAACAGCAGGTACATATCAAATTTGGTATTAGAGCATGAGGAATCTGGGGAAATGATGTTTACTGATCAAGTTGTAACTTTGGAAGAGAGAATAGATGAGGTACACCAAGAATTACAAGAGGGGCTAGGATTGATGAAATCTGAAATTCAATTCGAGTTGACGTTGCGAAAGTGGGAGGGGCATGAATGCAGGAAAAAGGAATAGCAGAGGGTTCACCTCAGTATAACTTACCTCCGACATTCCACCCAAGTCCGACGGGGCAGGCATCAGTACTGAAGGCAGGAAGTTCTGAGAGGAAAAAGAAGGGTAGACAATCGAAACCGGAGACTTGAAATGCCAGTTTTCGATGGTCAGAACCCCAACGGTTGGATTTTTCGAGTGGACAGATATTTTAAAATGAACCAATTTTCAAATTGGGAGAAAATTCAGGCGGCAACGGTGTGTTTCGAAGGAGAGGCAATGGCATGATATCAGTGGGAAGACAGCCGACAATCGATGCGAAGATGGGAGGATTTGAGAACATTATTGTTGGAGAAATTTCGTCCTTCTCAGGAGGGGACGATTCAGGAGAAATTCTTAGCGTTGAAGCAGGAAGGGACCGTCAGGGACTACAGGAGGAGGTTTGAAGTGTTGGCTGCTCCTTTACGCTCTGATCTGAAGACATGATTGGAAGGAAACTTCATTAATGGGCTAAACCCAATTATCAGAGTTGAGGTGAGGATGTTGAAGCCTCATGGGCAGGAGGGACCAAACCAAGGAATTGGCCCAGCAAGTGGAGGACAACAACGAAACTGTGACAGGCCCAATTGACTCACGGCTCAAATAGAATAAATTCTATAGGCCCAAATTCAGTTTACAGCCCACTTACACTTATCAAACCCCGTCTAATAATCCATCCAATAACACAGTCAGCCCATCACAACAAATCAACCGAAAACTAGCAGACACTCAAATCCGTCCACCGACCGCAATAAGGGGTGCACTACCGTTTAAGAAGCTCACATATGTAGAGGCAAGAGCTACAGCTGAGGATGAAGTGGCTCGAAACATTGGGAAGATACAAGTGAATTTGGGAAATTTGATGATGAAGTGTAAAGTGGGAGGAGAACTTGTATTACTGCAAGGAGATTCGAATTCACATAAAACCCAGGTGTCCACTAAATCCATGGCTAAAACCTTCAAGGAGGGTGATTATGGGGTGCTTTTGGAGCTGGGGAGTGTGTTTGGATAATGGGGAGACAGTGACGAAAGTCTCCACAGCACGTTCAATGAGGAATTACAACGATACTACATGGTTTTCGAGTAGCCCAATGAGCTTCCTCAGTCCCATGATCATGCCATTGTTCTACAAGCAGGGTCGACTCCGATAAATGTCAAACCTTATCGCTACTCGTATTTCTAGAAAAATGAGATTGAGAAATTTGTTCGGGACATGCTTGCAGCAGAGATCAACCAACCTAGTTGTAGTCCCTTTTTAAGTCCAATTTTATTGGGAAAAAAAGGATGATGGATAGCGATTTTATGTTGATTATCGTGCCCTCAGCAAGATTACAGTACCCCGACAGGTTCCCGATTCCGCTGATAGATGCGCTATTTGATTAGTGACATGGGTTGTCATATTTTCCAAGTTGGACTTGGAATCTGGGCATCATTAGATAAGAATGAAATCGAAAGACATCCCCAAGATAGCATATTGAACTCACGAGGTCCATTACGAATTTTTAGTCATGCCGTTTGGCTTGACTAATGTACCGGCAACTCTTCAGAGTTTGATGAATGAAGTATTCCAACCCCATCTCACATAATTCGTACTAGTCTTCTTTAACGATATATTGATTTACAGTAGTTCAACGGAGGATCAGCGACATTTAGACACCATTTACAGTGTTTACAGCAGCATCAACCGTATGTGAATGAAAAAAGTCCATGTTCAGTCAGCAACAACTCAAATACTGTCATACTATATCAAGAAAGGGCATGGCTATAACTAGGGCCAAAATTGAAGCAATGTGTAACTGGCCCAAATCCCGCAATCTTCGAAAACTACGTGGTTTCCTCGAGCTCACCGAGTATTCCCAACGTTTTGTTGTGGGCTATGCCAAAATTGCTTGGCCGGTTGATGAAGTTACTTAAAAATGATAGGTTCGGTCAGAATGAAAGTTCAGAGGCAACATTCGACAGACTAAAAACGACGACGGTGCTAATGCAGAAACAGCATCCTATCGCCTATTTCAATCAAGTGTTACCCCTGAATGTGCGGCGCAAGCTCGTTAATGAGAGCTATTGTGTTCGTTGTTAAAAAATGGCATCACTACTTACTGGGTTGGCATTTTATTGTGAGAACCTATCAATGAAGCCTGAAATTTCTTCTTGAACAGCGCCTAATCAATGAGGATCATTAGAAATGGTTGACAAAACTGCTGGGTTTTGACTTTGATATTCAGTATCACCGTGATCTTGAAAACAGGGCTGTGAATGCACTCTCAAGAATTGAACAAACTTTAAGTTTCTTAACTATTTCTATTCCCAGGGTGCTACAATTGGATGATATTAAGAAAGTGGCCGCGGATGTCGAGTTAAGGAAATAGTGTTAGGTGTACCGTCGAGTAAAAGTTGCTAAACCCGAGTACTCTTTGGTTGATGGAATTGTGTTATAAGGGCAGGGTAGTACTACCTAAACTTTCCCCTTTTTGTTGAAGTTATGTTGCAAGAATGTCATGTTACGAGAGTCAGAAGCCACTTGGGATTGCTTAAAAACATACAAAAGTTCGCACGAAACGTGTACTGGGAATGGAATGAAAAAAGATGTTAAGGAATTTGTGGCTCGTTGCAGTGTCAGCAAAATAACTAAATTACATAATCACCCATGGTCTTTTACAACCGCTTCCAGTACCAAAACTTGTTTAGGCTGACATCTGACTGGACTTCATTGAGGGGCTACCAAATTCAGACGGTTGAGACACTGTTTTGGTGGTAGTGAATCGTTTGAGTAAATACTTATTTCTGTCCTATTGAATAGCATATAAATCATTGTTGATTGAGCATATCCAAAGTAGATGCACCATCAACAGTAATCAGCCCATTAGATCTTTAGCATCAAAAGCAGGTACCTATCAGCATCTCAAAAATGGGTCAGCTTGATTTTCGAATGCATCTCAACAGCCAATTTTGCTTCATGTTTTAAACGGCTCAGTTCAAGGCAAGGCGATACCATCTAAAGGGTTTTGAAAATGGTGTTCTTTACCTCCATATCTTTTCTCTGTACGGAGGCTTTTTCTAGTCTTATCCAAACATCTGAGAAGGAAAATAAAATTACAGGGTAGCAATGCTCTGGAAGTCTGACCAAGAGTCTAGTCCTTAAGAATCTACTTGACACGTGAATATGCTTTTTGTCAGAAAATTAATCTTGACAAGTCGGTAATCATCTCAACGTCACAACATGTCAAGTGCCAATGTGCAAGTGGCGAGTGGCAAACAGGAAAAATTCAAGAGGTTCTGGGATTGGTGGATGCTAGACTGCACAATACGTACCTTGGGGTACCGACCGTGGTTAGGAAAAATAAGCATCGGACAAATAGCCATAAAGGAGAAAATGTGGAATAAAATAAAAGGATGGCGTTGAGGACTTTTCTCAGTGGGAGTACGTAAGATACATTTGTCAAAGATATTCTTCAAGCTAAGCCAACCTATCTTATGACCACTTCTGAGTAACGAAACGTTACACACACAGTATTGTACTAGTAGTTCGATATTGATAGGGTTCCCATGGTGCAAAGAAGATATCGTTGATCAAATGGGAAAATGTTCGATTCCCCAAGTGCTTTAGGGGTTTGTGAGTTTGAGACTTCACTTCATTTAATGAAACACTTGTGACAAAGCAATCATGGGACTAATTAATAATGCTCACTCTTTAGCGACACGAACCATTGGGAATTTGACTTCTTATTGGCTACAGACAAAAATGTTTCTTACTATTTATGAAAAGCCGTCTTCGGGGTTGTGAATTGATACGGAGGGGGATAAGATGGAGAGTGAGAAATAGGGATTCAATCCATACCTTTCAAGATAAGTGGATTCCAAGGCTATCATCTTTCCACACTGTTACAGACTATAATGCTTTAGCAAGTCGGGTGAGTGGACTAATATTGGCTATGCGGGTGTGGAATGTAGCAATTCTAGAAAATACCATTGAGCTTGTGCCAACAAACTCACTGAACTATTTGGCATCATTTAAATGGGGAATCTAGTTGGTAAGAAGTGGATACAAATTAGTACTTTATGAGTGTATAAATAGGATTGGATCAGGTGAGAACTCACCAGTTGAATGGTAGAAACAAATGCCAGAGCTTCGAGTCCCTCTCTACCCACATTTGACAACTTGCTAAGCCATCAAGTGGGGAATCAAGACAGATGTTTAAATTGTGGCTCCACTAAAACAAGTTTAGGTGCTATCTTCTACTTCCCCAGGGTAAAGAATGTGTGGAAGAGTATGGTATGGAGGAAGGAGACTAAAGGATGCATAGTGCACGATGAACATCACACTCTTAGCAGTTTTTCATGGATACCCTGGGATAATTTCGCAAAGATCAGCTGGATCATCTAGATAATTTGTTATGATCTCAACAGGCATGGATGGAAGGCAAGCTCAAACAGAACCTCTATTGGCTAAGAAAGCAAGACTCACTTGCTGAGTTCAGGGATGCCCATCAGCATGGTTTTCCACAAACTTTTCTACTGGAAATGCATACAAGCAATGGAGACGATGTCACAATGGGCATTATGAAACTGAATACTGATGAGGTTAAAGAGGGCAGGAATTCCATGGAGGTGGGTAATGGAGTATTAGAATGAATATTATTATATTTAGTTTTCAATTTTGACGAGTATTTTAGGAAACATAATTAGGATTTAATTTAATAGCTTTTATTATATACTTCCGACTTAGAATAGAATCATTGAATCCCTCTATAAAGGAATCTTATGCTTTATAATAGGACAACCTTTGATAATGAAATAAATTGATATTTTCCTTTGCCCTCAATTATTCTCTTCTTGCCCTCCATTTCATTCTCCTCTTCCCCCTTTCTGTTTCTCCTATAATTGTTCTATTGCANTCTCTTCTTGCCCTCCATTTCATTCTCCTCTTCCCCCTTTCTGTTTCTCCTATAATTGTTCTATTGCATCCTACGTCATGGAGGTTGTGGCTCAGGATCACAAAGGCACAGTTAGAGCAGCTTGCTCAGACTGTTCAGGGCGAATATTTGCCAGAACATGCCGAGGTCATAACCCTCAGGGAAGGGCTGTTGTTTGCTAAGATAATGGACTACAGATTTTCATAGCCAAATGCGATGCTCTTGGGGTCGTCCAAGGAATGAACTCAAACTTTAGTTTGGCAGCAAATGTTTCAATCTTAGATAATGTTGTAGCGCACTTCTTTCTGATGTAGGGTGAAGCTCTTGTCCATATGTTCCTAGAAATGGGAATTTTGTGGTCCACACTCCACACGCTTGCATCCTTCTTTCTGATTGTACTCATATTTATTTCACATGTTGTTTGTGCCAATTTCCATTAAATGGAAATTATTTTGAGTTCAAGAAAAAAGGTGTGAATTTAGCCCACGTTTGGTGGCCATTTTCCAAAAAAAAAAAAAAA
>CAIGRL010175182.1:0-16118 GCA_903798325.1 Fraxinus xanthoxyloides | reverse complement strand
TTTCCTAGAATGCAATAATCACAAAAATTGAGTTTTTCAATGTTATCTTTTCCAAAGCACCTTGTTTTTTCAAAATCTGCAACTCTTTGTCACTAATATGACCTAATCTCTGTGCCATATTTGTGACTTATCATTTTGAATAGAGATTACTACTGAAGTAGAGTCAAAAAAGTTTTGTGTTTACAAATGTAAAGACCATCTCTCTTGGGAACTTCAACAATCAAGTAAGAGTCCCTCAAGATTTTAATGTAACCCTTATTAATCATAATATCTTAGTTTAGGTCATCTATAACACGTAAAGAGATCAGATTTCTTTGAAGGTTAGGAACATAAGACTAGTTGATTATTATCATTTACTCATGAAGTGATAATTCATATTCTATTAACTTGACAAGTCCTATGATTACCCATTAAAACTTGACCACCATTTACATTTTCAATACCAGTAAACCACTCTTTATTAGGACACATTCGAAAAGTACAACCTGAGTCAAGAATCCATTCTTGACTAGGTTGATAGGTTACAGCAACAAAACCTCATCAATATTAGCCTCATTATTGCAGGCTAAAGTTGTATCACCATCAATTTTAGACTTGTTTCTATTATCACTAAGTCTTTTATGACAATCTTTGATAAAATTACCTTCTTGACCGTAAAAACACTTTTTACATTTAATTTTCATTTTATCTTTCTGATTTCCTTTCTCCTTGTGTCCCTATTTCTTATTGAAGTTACTATTTTTGGGATTAAACTTAGACTTCCCCATCAGATTCATACCACTATCAAACTATTTCCTTTCAGATTTCAACTCTAACTCCTTATTTCTTAAGGTATTAATGATCACATCAGTAGTCAGAGTTTCCATACTATATTCAATTGCACTTTTAACATATTTATATTTATCACAAATTGAATTTAATAAAACCACAACCAGCTATCCACTTGAGATTTTCTCATCATAGTTGGCTAGGTCACAGGATAATCTGTTGAATCTATCAATGTTAGCTTCAAGGTTAAGAGATATGTCCAATTTAAAATCAAAAACTGTTTCAGCAGATAAACATTATAGGCATGGTTTTATTCAAATAAATGGTTTCCAATTTTTTCCACAATTCAGCAGCAGTCTTTGTTTCTCCAACTTCTCTAAGCACATTGTCAGACAAATGCAGAAATATAGAAATCCATGTAGTTGCATCTTGTTCAGTAACTTTACTTGATTCAAGATCAATTGGTCATGACTCATCAATGACTTTTGTATATTTTTGCTAAAGTAAAAGAATTTTCATTTTCTAGCGCTAGAGACTAAAGTCTCCTTTTACCATTAAAAACTTCCAGTTCAAATTTTGAAGAAGGCATAATCAAGAAATCTGAACGAAGAATTATTGTATGTGGATCAGGCAGAACACACCAGAAGTATATACAACAAGTAATAATCCAGATATCAACACTCAAGAGACAGAACTGAATTATACAAAGAATGTAGAGTTGTATAAACAATGTTTAAAATTTTATAGAGTTAATTCTAGGTAAGACGGTTACATAACACGTCTTAAAATACAAGAACAAGTACAAATTATCACAATTTGCAATGTAATATTAAAGAACACATGCAAAAGCTTTGTATAAAAGTCGTTGACTCGAAATCAAGACAGCTCTCAGATTCTAGACAACTTTAGGGTTTCTGGACAAAGGAATTGCTAAGAGAATTCTCAGACCAAAGTTTAAAAAATATTTTGCAAAAAACTTTAAAGTATAAACAAAAGATTTGTACATCAAACGCAAAATCGGAATGAACTCACCAAATCCCTTTATTAGGGTTTCAGGAAATAAAATGAACAAACTAAATCAGAAGTCAAGATTTAAGATCTGCATATATCGGAGCCAAGAACCACCGTATGACCGCTCTGATACCATTATAACGTTTAAGTTCAAAATCATCAGCTACTTTCAATAAAAAAAAATAGAAATAAAAGTGCACAAATCAACAAGAAAAACAAGTAAAAAACACGAGATTTTTGCCCTAAGACAGGAAGTTTAGAACCGGAGTTCCTAATTTCATATTGAGCTTCCGCCAACCGGAAGAAATCACTATATTAACTGGAACCAAGAAGTCGTTCACAAATTACACCAAGGCACTCAAATGAAATCATCCAAGATGAAAAGCCCTCAAACTAATCGATACAACAATTCACTCAAGGATAAAACAATAGACTTTTTACAAATCACTCAAGATCTATTCAAGGGACTACACGTAAACAAGCTTTCCAAATTTCAGAGTGCAGAAGAACGGAGAAAATGAAAAACGAACAGAGACAACATAGAGAGTTCAAGAGAGTATGAGAGAATAAAAAAAATCACCCAT
Organism: Fraxinus xanthoxyloides; assembly: GCA_903798325.1. Classification (NCBI taxonomy): domain Eukaryota; kingdom Viridiplantae; phylum Streptophyta; class Magnoliopsida; order Lamiales; family Oleaceae; genus Fraxinus; species Fraxinus xanthoxyloides. The sequence continues at coordinate 13,755 of CAIGRL010175182.1, read as the reverse complement.
TAAACTCAAACCCTAGGTATAAAAATGAGAAGTCTCTAGAAGGTCGGCCTATCCAACGGCTCTTGTGGCGACATTTGGCGACATTTCAGCCATCCATCCTTAAAAAACACACATCAATTAAAAACATGATTTCAACTGGATGAAAAACAGAATCCACCAAATAATCCAAGTAATAACAACAGTTGAGCCCAATAGAAACCAGCCCAACACAATAATCCAATCAACAATAAGCAATCATCATTATGCTAATTCTTCACACAATTCCCATTCTTCCATTGATACTTCCCCTGTCCTTCCTGTAACTCACGACTCCATTCACCATCATAACTATCACAGTGTCACCGTTAGCATAGTTTTTAATACCATGACCATGTTTTAAATTTATCACCCAAGAACCCCTATATGTATCTCCATTAGGACCCCTATATGAACCTTCTCTATCCATGAATCCGCTTGAAATTGCCTTCGTACGATGCCCCAAAAGACCACTAAAAGTACATTTTCCCATAGTTTTGCCTCTAAACCATTGTCCTATATGCATACATAGATCCATCTGACAACCAATATATTCCTTGTCCGTGTGGAAAATTATTAGCACAATAGCCACTACAGTAATCACCATTATGAAGAAATCTCTCTGTATGATACACTTCTCCACTAGCATGCACTTTTTCATGATCTTCGTTTTCTTCATCAGCATTTCCTACTAAATACGACTCCCCAAGAATCTTGATGGCCCGTTTCTTGGCTGCAGCCTGTGTTATACATATCGTGGCCTTCCATGCCTTCACGAGTAGACAATTCTCTCTTTTTCACAAATTTATCATTTTTTCTGCCTTCGCTTACTCAATATGCATTACATTTCTGCATTGATTTTAAACTTTTCATCGCGCAAGAAAAACTAGATCATGAATCTTTCTGTCATTGAAATCTCAAACACTGATCAGCCATTAATAAAACCAGTCTAAGGTTTGAAAACAATAGAAAAACATTCTTGGTTTTCCTCACCTCCCTAAAGGAAGTAAACTAAGCTAAACAAAAGAACTTAAACCTAAAAAAGGGGGAAAACCCACATTTTAGTCCATATCTCAATTTTTAAGTTTTTTTTTTGCAGGATTATGATAATGTAATGGGAAATCACAAACAATCCTATGATAATGGTGGACTTAGGACATATGTTAAGAATGTAAAAGGGTGAACACGGTTCGATTTTGATAGTTTAAGATAATTTCTCAAACCAAACCACTTAAAGCGGTTTGAAATTTTTCCAAACAAAACCAAACCACTTTAAATTTTTAAATTAAATCAATCCAAACGACGTGTTTCAGTTTTGTTTGATATAAAGCCACGATTTAACAAAGAAAAGAATTACTATATAAGTCCAATAATAAATATTAGTCTAAGATTTCAAGTTAAAACATAAATGACACATATTACAAATCAAAGTTTTATAATTATTTACTTCTAGTCATTACAATGCAACAACTTGCTAGAAATATTTTAACCTCTTTGTCGATACTAATTAGCGCAACATCTACAATTGTAATATAAGCTTCATTCTCTTTATAAAGATAAGAATCTAGTATATGAATTCATATTTATAGTCAAATGATATAAAATAATTAATAAAAGAAAATGAATAGAAATATCGAATACGATAATAATTTGTATAACTTTTTTGAATCATCCAATATTTCTACCTCATCCAAATATTGACGAACCACTATAGATTCCTTGTTAGTATGCAACCAATTTTTAGGGGAAATCATAACCTCAACTATATTTGCGCTCCAAGAACTTTAGAAGGAACTAAGAATTAGGCAATTAGTATGGAATGCAAACCCAGAAATAAATGTAGATATTAAATAGCTAATACGTCTTTAGCGATTTGAGGGGCAATCTTGTATTTATTTGCATTCAATTTTCACCAAAGTAATATGTCTAAAAGCTCATTGATCAAATCTTCAAAATGATCATTTAAGCATTTATCCACCTAATCATTCTAGCAATTAACTAGTAAAATCTAAAAACTAAGTTAAAATGTAAAAAGAGTAACCCAACTAGGAAATTGAGACGACAATAAACAAAAAAAATGTTGTTAGCTAAAAATTTAAGGGAACCTGACACAAATTAGAACAAAATAACACAACTATTAATAAAATATAGTAAACAATTACCAAAAAATTGGATAATTTACTTGAAAATTTAGGCGAATTTTGAGAAAATTATTAATAGAAAGAAAAGAAATGTGTAAGTTTGATTAGGACTTAAAGTTAATTATCTACTCAATTGTAATGGGCGATCGATGAATATGGTTCAGCAGTAATGGTTCTAACACTTCATTCAATTTCAGGGTTTAACATTTACCGTTGTGATAAGTGATGTGTACTTTGAGTCCGATTTAATTAATTAATTCGGATGGATAATTTTCTATTACGAATTGAGTATAATTGTGTTATGTCTAATATGGATATATCATTTTAACTACTATATGTTTAGTTAATGGGGTTATATAAAATTTAGATTAATTTATTTTCAATTTTAATTTTTTTCAGAAATGGTTTAGCATTTTGAAATAGTTTCCAAAGATTGAAAAATTTATGGATCCATGTGGATCCAAATTAACGATTTCGAAAAAGCTTTTCGATTCGCTTTTGCTGTTTGACGATTTGTTTTTTCAACCTTATATAATGGTCAAAGTGAGACAGAGAGAGTCTAACTATACTATGTTTAGACTGTGATTGGTTTTAGACATCAAGAAACATAAAATGTAAGGGAGACTATTTCATCAATCACAAACCATTTTGTGGCCATCCCATATTTGGCGAGATAACTTGATTTAGAGCTATCCATTTGCTATTTAGATACATATATGTTCATGGGTGTTTGTGTATTTACATTTTTATATACTTATATGGATAGTGTACATTTTTAATTTTTAATAGGGTTGGACAAAACTTTCGAATCGAACTAAACCGAATCGAGCGATTCTTTGTAAGTTAAATATTAGAACGGATATTTGAATCGAGAATCGATGAGTTTGAGTCGATTCTCGGTTCTAAACCAAGAGCCAAAAAATCGAATAAGAACCGAGTCTATTTTTTTTTATATTGAATTAATTAAATTATTTATTTTTCTAAACAAATTAACTAATTTAGTTATTAATGCTCCAACTCCCAAGCTAAGTTCATGTCTTGCTAGCCCAACCCAACCCAATTTCTAAATTCAATTTTTTGTTTTAATTTTTTGGCTCAATTATTGACTTCATTGTCAGCCCAAAATCTAGGCTTTTTTAAGTTTTTATATTTCCTTTTTCAATTTCATACTTTGTTTCGGTAAGCACAATTCTACTAACTCCAAATCATTTGATAAATTAAAAACTTACATCTACACGTCCAAATCGAAGTCGTCGACTGTCAAGTCCTACTTCCCCTCTTCAACTGCCCATCGAAATTATGAATGAACATGTCATTAATTGTATTTATGCAGTGTTGCTGTAAATATTAAGAAAATTAATTATGGTACGAAACCAAACTGAACCAAATTGAATCGAACTGAACCGAACGGAATCGAATCCGAACGGTTTCATAATTATATTTAGACCTGACGGTTCCGTTCACAAAATACCCAAAAATCTTAGTTCAGTTGACCGAACCGAACCATATCCAACCCTAATTTTTACAAGCCAATGGGAATTCGTATTTCATCTATAAGGAGATTCTTTTTTCTATTACTTGGACATATATATTTCTATCTTCATCTTAAAATATTGATTCAAGTTGAACTATTTATTGACAAATTCAAATAACTTAAAAAATATTTATTTGTTTATATACATCAATTGTATTAACAATACATATAGATAAATAAAAGAGGCAGTGCATGAGTGCAAAGTATCTATACACAACATATGATTTTGAATAACTGTTAACATAGCACCAATCTAGACATGGAGGACTCAAAATCCTAATGCAATGTATCTTTTAAGTTCATGTTTGGTGAAAATTAAAATATAGATTTTAATTTAAGTTGGAGTTAGCAATTAATTTTAACCATATATTTCGTAAGGTCCACAACTTTTCAACCGCACATTTCATCAACTTTTATCAAAACTTACTAAAAATTTAATTTTAATCTCCACCAAACATGGGCTAAATATAGAATTTTACATGTGAAGTCCACAGTCATCTTGACTAGTATGTCTAAGTCACTAAAGTTATATGATTTTTATTCATGTTTCTTATCTTTTTAAAAATAAAATTTTATTCTTTTCCTTTATGAGCAGGTGGTCAATCCATCCTTTTCCACACAATAATGTATGTATGATGACCTGTAAAGACAATGGGTAAGTAACCCTCATAGAAACACCTTCCATCCCTGATCTATCATTTTCCTATTTCCCTTGAATTTGTCATTTGTGATGTGTTCTAGAGAAACATTTGAGTGATTTTTTTGGGGTTTTGTGAATTGGGTTAGGGCTGGATGCTAAAATGGCAGGGAGTATTAAAGAGTCAACTAAGTATTTGTTGTTGGAAGAATGTGAAGATAATATAGAAGAGAAAAATAGTGACAAAATTGATAGTGATGAAGATTATAATTAATAAGTGTAGTTTCTACACTTATTTTAGGTCCTAAACGATGATATTTTAATGTTCTTTGAATAAAATACTACCTCATTTGTGTTATATTTCATTTTGTAGGTAAAATTCGATAATAAAATACTACCTAATTTGTGCTATATTTCATTTTGTAGGTAAAACTCCATATTTGATGAAGAATTGCAGAAAAGAATGCTAAGATAACGGAAAATGGCTCAATTGTATCAAATACAAAGCTCGAGGATTGAAATGCAAATACTCAAAAGTTACATCGAACCTAAAGATGAAGATTTGAGAGTGTTAGGCATCAATTTTATGAGGAAAAAAGCCAAAAGGATGAAATATAGTCCAATTATTATCACATATCAACTTTTAGTCGAAAAAATTATGCTTTAAATTTTTAGGCTCACATTGAGACCCAATTTTGACATAGAAAGCTTTCGAATTAGAAGAATGATACCTCTACAAGAATTGTAGCCCTCTGAGTTATATTTCTAATTCATTTTGATTCAGCTCAATCGGATATCAAGAGAAGAAGTTATGATAAAAATACTTAGAACTATTCAACTGCCGAAAATTAGATGAGACTTGCACCCTCATCTACAGGAGAGGCGAGCACCCCAACCAAAGATTTCGTTTTTGAGGCTAAAAAGGAAAAAATCTCACTTTCCTTATTTCTGTTTTGGTAATAATTCAATACAATCTTTTCGATATCCTTTAAATACCAACCTCGACCAGAACTTGAGGGGACTTCCATTGAACCCAAAATTCATGATATTCTAAATGTTTTGGAGGCAAAGAACAAGTCTTTACATCAATTTAAGGTGAATCATACAAGTATTTTGAAGATTTATAGCCCGATTTGAAGATTTGAGTCAAGAACGTGGATTTTTCCTACTTCTTCCATCTTTCTTATTTTCGTGTGATGTTTTTCCAATTATTCTAGTGTAATTTAATTATAAGAATGTTGGGCTAGTTTTTTCATTATATTGGATGAATGATGAACCCTATAGTTTTTTATTTTAATTCAATACAATTAGTTTAGTATTTCTTGATTTCTTGATTGGTTTTGCATTCTTATTGAATTATTTGATTGCTTAATCACCAATTAGATTGTAAGTTACTTTTTCTAGTGTAAGAATACTCTCAAGAATGCGGTAAAATCAATACATGGACAATAGGTATTATAAATAATATTTATGTCAAGTGTAATCATGTGTGATAAATCATATGATTCAATGCATGTTTTTCATATGAATTCAGACTAGGAATATGATCGGATCATGTTAAACATATGTTCTATATATCTTAGAAAAGAATATTGAATAACAGTAGATTATCAATTGTCTTGAATGCATGAATTTATTAGATTGAGAAGTAAGAATTATATTAAATTAACTAGCAATAGAGAGATTAACAATTTCAATACAAATATTCACATATAAAATAAATATTTTATTAACATATAAACTATCTTTTTTGATATCACCACACTTCGAATTTAATAGTAGCTATTGAACTACATATTAGACATTATTCATCATGGGAGCAATACTCTTAACTCACAATTCTTATTACTTGTACAACGATCACGTACACTTGTGGATTTTGTCCGAACAATAATATACTAATGAAGACGAAAGATTACCATTTTCTTCTCAGCAATAGCCTCAAAAACATTTCACAGTTGTTTAACGTTTCATGTATTAGACTGTGTGATGCCTAATCTATTCGTTTATCCTTCGACTCAGTCTGCAAATGCAAATGCAAATGAGTTTTTTAGGTATATTTTGGTTCATTTCATTAGATCAACTTAATGTTCATACCACGTATAAAAGTATTGTTAAGGGGTCCTATGTGTGTCTCACTGGCTAAGGGCTTGAGATCCTAATTGTAATCTTCTACTGTAAATTCTCTACGTTGAAAATCTATAGAACTAGCTGGATCTAACTCTCGTCGAGAGTGAATAATTATAAATCTCTAAACTTGTCTTGTTTTCTAATTGTTTTTTTTCTATTTATTATTTCTCTAGAAAGAATGGATTAGGTTCTAATGTGCAACTAGAGAGGGTGTAATTTTTTATTACTGGAATGGGGATGCACATATAGGGGTAGCATTCATATTTTGGTAAATTAGGCAAAGTTGGATTTTAAATGTAGGGTACACTATTGGAAAGCCAAGATCCAATTTTAGTCCATCATGTTCTAATGTTGGATTGAAGAAAGTAATTTATTAACATTATGCTACTTTCCAAGAGAAAGGAAGAATATAGTGTCATGGTTCCGGTGGATCTTATGGCGGTTTGAATCCCACGTCGGAAGAATGGGCTTTTTTTGTGTGGTTTATATAGGCTTGGACTTTTCAACTTCAATAACACAATAGGATAAGTTTGTGCATGATCTTCAATAACACAATAGGATGGTTGACAAAAGACACGATGGAGAGCTATGTGATTATTAATCGAAAATAAAAGAGCTCTCCGCTGCCTGTGATTGAAGTGGCAGGTTGATAACTTTAGGCTAATATTACTTAAGTGAAGTACATATATCTTTTTCTTCAATCTTTCTTTACAATTTGGAGAACGGACGACTGAGTTCTACATTAGCTTGATGAGTTGATGTAATGATCTAGATATTAAGTGACTGTTTGTGATTTTTTATTTCTACAAGCAGGGAGACAATTGACTCATACACAATTGCCACATCACCAAAATTTGGAACCTTAGAACTTGGTTCAAGCAATAGATATTCACCTTGTGAAGTAAATAGCAGTAGTTACTCGCACTATAATGCGACAAAATCTTTGCTCCCCAAAAAGGCAACAACAGAGGAAAAATATGATACATGTAGGATTTTGTATAGCACAGTTATCTTCATTAGAGAAAGCTTTGTTGCATAAGCAACTCAACTGGGTAATTTTTAGTCAATCATGGATGTAGCTTAAGTCGAACGATATTCAACGGTGACTTCACTTTAACTTTGTTGGAATTTAGATGTGACCCAAGTTCCTTGTTTGAAATTTTGGTGAATTCGAATAGCAGTGTAGGTCAAAGAGAGTTCTGTTCATAATGCTATTGGAGTCATATGTTAAGTTGAAATTCTATTTTGGAAGCTCATTGAGAGTTGGAAATTGGTATTGGATTTGAAGAAGAAGTTGTGATAGAGTAAACAATTTGAAAAAAATATTGATTGTGACCTAGCGCCGAGGAGCCAAAGTCAAGGCGCCGGTGTACGACGACACCGCCTGTTTTGTTCAGATTTTTCCGCGTTTTTCATTTCTACTTCGTTTTGGACTCGATTTTTTGCCATTCTATTTCATCAACAACTCTATTAAAAGGGTTTGGACGTCTCATACATGTTCCATATAAATACTAGGCTCTTTTATACAATTTTATAAGTGTGAGAAAACAAGTTATTATAATTATAGGATCCATTATAATTTTCTTTATTCTCCATTATTTTTGAGTCAATAAAATATCTTAATTAATGTGCCATATTTCTTGTCTTTATTATTCTTTTACTTAATCAAATACTTTATTATTGTGTCTTATAACTTCAATATTTTAATCCGATGGTTAGCTTCATAACAAGTGGTATTAGAGATATTCTGGTATCTTGTTTTTTTTACAACAACTGGTATTAGAGCGCCAGGTTCAGTAGTTCCACGAGAGTGTAGGTTTTGATTTGTTTGAGATTTTTACTCATGATGGCTGCCATGAACTATGAGATTTCACTTTTAGATCGGAGCACCAGATTTCGTTATGGCACGTTAAGATGCGTGCAATACTCGCACATCTGTATTTGGATAATGCGTTGTTGGGAATGACAAGATGTCTGCAACTTTGACCCGCGGAAGAGAAATTACGAAAGGATAAGAAGACATTTTCTCACATTCATTTTCATCTATCGAATATCATTCTTTAGAACATTTTGAAGGAAAATTTAATAACTCTTTTATAGTTGAAGTTGGACCAATTGTGCATGACTAAAAAGTCTTACAAGCAAGTTGAACCTTAAGCACTGTTTATACTCTCATCGAATGGCAGAAGGAGGATTATTGGAAGATCACTTGACTGTACCGTAGCTGATTTGAAAACTTTGAAAGTAGAGTATGATGAAGAAAACTTGGCCTTGATCCTATTGTATTCGTTACTCGTTTTCTTTTCTTCATTGAGAGATACGATCTTGTATAATCGTGATACTCTCCCATAGAGGAAGTGTATGATGCTTTATATTCAAAAAAAGAAGATGAAATATTAAGTTTCTGAGGTCAAAGATGGAGAATACATGGTTGCTCATGGTGGTTTTGGAAAGGACGGATAGAAGTCTAAGTTCAGTAATCAGATTTGTAACTACTGTAAGAAGAATGAGCATATGAAAAAGGATTATTACAAATTGTAGAATAAAGAAAGGTTGGCTTCAAGCCCATATGGAAAGCAATCGATACTTCAAGGAAGCAGGTCTCGAGGAGAATGTTGTAAGTAATGGAGATCTCTTAACTATTTCTGACATTGAGTCTAAACTGAAAGAGGATTGGATTCTTGATTCAACGTGTGTGTTTTATATATGTCATAATAAAGACTTGTTTGCTACATATGAAAATGTTTCCAAATGTGTCGTGCTTATGAAAAACAACGCACATTTTCGGGTTGATGAAATAGGTATGGTCAGATTGAGGCTTTTGGATGGAGAAATTAGAACATTTGGCCAGGTTCGACATATTCCGAATTTGAATAAAAATTTCATCTCATTGTCTATCCTTAATGTAAAAGGTTATGAATTCTTTGGTGGGGGTAGAGTTTTGAATATTTGTAAGGATGCCTAGTTGTATTGGAGGGATAGAAAATGTCTCAATTATACATCTTGTAGAGTCATACAAAATTTAGAAGAGTAAATCAGCATAGGTTTAGTATCGTAGTGGACATTCAGTTTGGTACAATACCTTTAAGAGCTCGTAAATGGTCAAATTTAAAGAATTCTGCTTAGTGGAGTTCAGGGGATATAGATAATGTCACTTTGCCATCATCACATGCAGTGTCATTGTATTCAATTACTAGAGACGGACCCAGTGGAACAACGTATGTGGATACTGATTTTGTTAAGAATGTTTTAAGTGAAGTAGAAGGTGTACAATTTAGCAAGGGGCCTTCTGTAAAAGTATTTGGTATTGATTCTGCTTTAGGGTGTGTTACAACCCATTTTGGTAAATTCTAAAATCAATATAACTTTTAGGAATCTGAGATAATTCCACAAGAGTAGTGTTTGGATTAATTGGAAGATGTGGAATATTGTGTTTTGTTGGAAAAATTAATTTTTGGGTTATTGTTGAAGAAGTCAGTTCATTCATTTGCGGAATTTGTGTCAATGTGGAGATTGTTGGAGTAAGGGTGTGACCTGAATTCCTTATTTGTATTATTAAAGAATTCTAATTGAAAACACATCAAGAAGAATTCATTTTGGAATGCTATTGGAATCCTACATCAAGTTGAAGTTCTATTTTGGAAGCTCATTAGGAGTTGAAAATTGGTATTGGACTTGAAGAAGAGTTTGGGATGGAGAAAACAATTTGAAAAAAAAAAATTGGTCGAGACCTAGAGCCAAGGTCGCAGCGCCCGGCACCGACCGACGACCAGGCGCCCAGTATATGACGCCTAGGCGCCGTCTGTTCAATTCGGGGTTTTTCGCGTTTTCCATTCTTACTTCGTTTTGGACTTGATTTTTTGGCATCCTACTACATCAACAACTCTACTAAGAGGGGTTGGACTTCCCATAAATGTTCCCTATAAATAATGGACTCTTTTATATAATTTTATAAGTGAGAAAATAGATTACTAGAATTATAAGATCCATTGTAATTTTCTCTCTTCTCCATTATTCTTGAATCAATAAAATCTCTTAATTCATTCTTCATATTTCTTATCTTTATTATTCTTTTAGTTGATCAAATACTTTATTATTGTGTCATACAACTTCAACATCTCAATAAGTTGATCGGTTTCACAACAAGTAGTATCTGAGATATTCTGGTATCTTCAGTGTTTTACAACAATTTTAAAATCTTCAAATTATATCATATCAATTTTCTTATAGTCCTGATAAGACGTAAATATTCAAAGTATCTAGAATCTACAAAAATAGTACAAGGTTTTTCAAGAGAATATCTCTCCATATTCCAAAGAATCTGTATATGTTTCCATTTGATTCAACTTATTATGCGGTTCAAGTACATAAGTAAATGTGATGGCTGGGGTTGGTCTTCTTTATACACTGTACAGAATTAAAGAAGTTGGCAGGCATCATAACTTATCCAGATATTGTAGAAACAACAATTGGAAGATTTGGACGGCTTTTGATATTTGTAAGTCGACATACTACTTCTTACTGAATATGTTTCTATTCTTTGAAAGCCTTGATCAATTGATGCCGAGCTATTGCATTTTGGTTGCAGATCATTTTATACGCAGAATTATATGTAAGTGAAACAAGATTTACGAGTTTAGTTATATGAATTTAGTTGTCAAAACATATTCCTCAATTTGTTTCCTATCAATACAGTCCTATTGTGTGGAGTTTATCATTTTGAAAGGGGATAATCTCTCTTGGCTATTTGCAGGAGCAAATTTGGACTGGGGTAGTCTCAAGATGGATTCGATCCGCTTCATTGGAATACTCACTTGCCTTATTTTTTTGCCAACTATTTGGTTGAGGGATCTTCGATTCATATCGTATCTCTCAGGTGCCAAACTTTGATCATTTAAAAATTAATTGATTTTATTAGCATCTTATCATGTTCTTATTTTTTCCCTCATTTTGCAGTTTTTTGTGTTCTTGCAACTATAGTTATTGTCTTCTACTTAGTTTTACTTTGTACTATGAATAGAGTCGGCTTGCATCACACTAATCAATTGGTGAACTGGAGTGGTATTCCGTTTGCTATTGGTGTAAATGGATTTTACTATTCTGGTCACTTTGTGTTCCCAAAATATACCAATCCATGGCTAATAAAACAAAGTTCAACAAAGCACTTATTACCTGGTACAAATCCTCCTTGGTTTTTAGAAAATGTTATATACGTTAATAGAAATTTTTTGGGGTCTTATACTTTCTTGATATGTAGCTTTCTATTGTGTGTTCTAATATATGGATGTGTCTCAGTTATAGGATTTCTGATGTTTGGACAAAGTACATTGTCCCATATAACTTTGAATATGCAACCTCACTCAGTGGTTTTAAAAATCGCACTATGGACAAATGTGGGTATCGCAATTGGGGATTTATTTTATTTTATTTTTGTGACTCAAGTGTCTAAGTTTCGCCCGACTAATCTTGAGTGGTGCCTTCCCTCTTGGTTCGTTACCCGGGTAAATCAGGATGCGTCACAACTTATACATACTTAGATCGAACATTCGGGAAGATTTTCCTCCCCGTAGATCTCCATTTACGATGCGCAGACAGATCCTCGAAGGGGAGACAAAACGCATCATAACTTCGCCACCAGAAAACATCTGTCTTCCAACATAAATGTTGCCTTCCAACTATCACGAAAATTCAAACATCCGATACTCTGTAGATAACACTTCTATTTTACCACTGCACCATGCCTGTGGGGCTACTTGGGGATATTTTTACATAGGTTTAGGCTGTTTTCTAACAAATTTTTTGCTGAAGTTTTTTTTTTATCCCAACAGGTTATCAACCCATTCTCCAAATATCATTTTCAAGTCAATACTTGGTAATCAAGTTTTGCACTAGTCCATTCTCAAAATTTGTTTCTTCATGTTGTTATTGTGTTCCTTAAAATTCTGCAAATATGCATTATTGAAGAATCCTTTGGCCAGGAGCATAGAGGAGTTGCTACCTATCAGAATCTCTAGTAGTTTCTGGTTTTATATTCTCATGAGGACGGCACTTGTCGTCTCTACTGTCTGCGTTGCTTTTGTTCTTACTTTCTTCGTTATGCCTCGGAAGTCACTTCCCAGTTCCCACTTTGAATAATCCTAACACTACTCAACCAAGTTTTTCTGCCAGTGGATTTAGTAACTCTGCTATTTCGCAGGTCTTGTGATGGCTCTCATTGGTTCTCTTCTTAGTATATTTGTGGTATAACTTGGTTTGTCTTCCTCCCTTGCATACAGTCTATAATTCTTGAAAAGTTAAGAGACAGTAAGTGAATAATGAATTGTAGTTTCGGTAATTTTAGGCTGCTAGGCTATGCTATGTATATATAATATATTATATATATTATTACTTATTAGAACACTTTTTCACATTTGAAAAAGTGGAATAATAGTTTTGAAAATGTACTACATGAATAACTGGATGAATGCATGTCTCTTTTAGGCAGTTATCATGCCAGCTTTATGTTTCATGAAGATTTTGGGGAAAAAAGTCACTAAATCACGGTAGGATTATCTAGTCGAGTTTTCTAGACTTATTACTCGAATCCTTCAATTTTGTCATACAAATTATGATCATGAAATATCAACTACATTGCAATGTGAAATCATATTTACACTTGTTCAAATGGTTGTCCTTACGAGCATAATTGCATTGGGCGTTGTGGGAGCAATTCTCGACACATACTCATCCTAGTCTGAATTGCAAAGTATCGAACCTTCTGTATGTTCGCATAACTTTGTTTCACCCCCAATTATCTTTGTTGAATTACTCACTAGTAACTCTCGAGATTTTCATATCATCTCAATCGACATGCACCAATCAGTCTATCTCGAGGAGGAAGACTCGTATCATATTGTTTACATGTTTACATTAGTATGTTGTGTTAGGTGGTACTTACATTTGTATTGGAAGTTTTCAAATCTGGGAATACTTGTATGCTGTTGAATAAGTAATTTATTCTTTTTTCTAATAAATAGCTATCAAATGTACATTCCAAAATTTTAAACTGTAAAGTTGGGAATTTCAACTAATTTAATCACCCCTTTTGGAAATAATTATAATTTAGTCTTTTTATTTATGGAAAAAGCCAATTGGACAAGGAAAATTGTCAATGTGCAATTACAGGCTTGGCTCATGTTTGGTTTGAACAAGTCAAAGTCCAACAATTAATATTAATTATATCTTTTATGGGTCCCACAACTTTTCAACCACACATTTTAAAAATTTCTATCATAATTGTTAGGAGTGCGCCCAAAGTC
>CAIGRL010175180.1:0-10118 GCA_903798325.1 Fraxinus xanthoxyloides | reverse complement strand
TTTTTAGCTAAATTAAACAGGGACTAACTAGTGGTTATGAAGTTTCAATTCTTGACTCACGGGACATAGAACATGAAAAAAAAAATGTATGTAAAAGATTTTAAGGAAGAGGGTGTAATCTTCAATAGAATATTTGTTTCTTAGGGCTGAGAACTTATCGATATTAATGTGTTAAAGATATAAATATAAATTAATTAATTTTCTCATCTCAATAAGTTATTATTTCATAAGTAATTAGCAATCACTTTTGTCAAATATTCTAAATTTAAAACTCAATTTGTTTGATTTAGCTATTTTTGTATTGTGCTCATGTCACTGTTGTAATAATATAATTGTTTCTTATTTGCTCATTTATGTAATTTTATTGATCAAGTGATGCAAAAATATTGGCTTTCTAGGATATTTTGTACTTCATTACTTTTTGCTGGAGGAAATCTTCCTTTTTCTTTTCATTAATTGCGTTTACTACATTCGAGTGCCACAAGTTTGAAATGCGGTTAACTTTGAATAAATATAAGTTAGGGACCCAGCCCGAGTGGGCAAGACATGTTAATACCTAAATTTTGGGACTTACCATCTAAAATTTTCTTTTTAGTTCGCGTGAGTATTTATTTGCATGAAGTTGACACAGTATTATTACTCTCTTTACAATTCCGTTCTTTTCGGTCTCACTAACTGATTCAAATTTATATAAAATATTAAAAGATATCTTCAAGTTTTCTCCATGGACGTATAAAATCTTACGACCACCTCGTATCATCATCCTCATCCCGTCCCTTGCCTCTCAACCCACCATTTGGACCAACTAGAGGCTCTATGATGGCAAATAGTGAGAGACGGGGTGGTAGGTGGTGATCAACATGGTAACAATCGAGATGGAAGTATACGTGTGATGGTTGATGCCAATATTGGACTAAATTAGTATTATTCTTAAGAATAAAATGAAAATCCATTGAAGAATCATTATAAAATTTATATTTAAGAGTGTTAAAAGATACTACTTTTTGTCTTTTATAAGCTGCATTGCATATTATCCTTTTCCATCCTTTTCTATCCTCCAAAGTCAAACTTGTATTGTGGACCCCCAGTTATTGGCATGCCATATTTGTAGCTATATCCAAGCCCATCTGGCTAAGAGTCAGACTTTAGCCCAAATCATGAATGGGTTGAAGCCCGGAAAAAGCCCATGAAGTGCAGCTGGATCTATCAATAATGGAGTCCATTTAGGTAATTCACTACAATATATAAAACAGACAAGTTTGTGCCACTGTTCATATGACATCATGTTGATGTCATGAAACGTTACACGTTTTTTCTCGACTTGATTTCCCACTTCTTTTGTTATATATTTCACTGATTAATGTCTTCTTTGATGTTGCAAATCCACTCTAAGATCGTTTTCTTCTTTTGCCTTTTATGTATCAATAATAATGTCATTTCTTTCACATCTCATTAATCTTAATCTGTAATGATTTCTGAGTAGATATGGTGAGTTTTTTCTTCATTGTCTTTAAGGGTTGCTCTATTCTTTGTATTCTCTATTTGTTTTCACGCATTTTCTTATGAATGTTGGAGGATTTTGATTAATTTCTAAAAATTTATCATTTATCATCATTCAATTTACCCATTCATTTAATAAATAAAAAATCACATCTCTCTCCGTGCAGCACGGAAGTCCGTGCGAGCACGAAGACATCTTCATGCAACATGGAGAGTCCGTGCGCACACGGCTTCTTCTTCTTCTTCTTCTTCTATTCTAGTTTTTCCTTCCTTTCTTCTTCTCTTTTTCCTTTTTCCTTTTACCTTGGAACCTATTTTCATGGTGTCATAGGTTTATGTTAGGGATAATAATGGTTCTGTCCATGTACAAGTAGCATGATTGTGTTAGTATCTTGTAAAGCAAATATTTATTGGACATGCATTCATATCTAAGCATGCTTTCTATGAAATAAGTTAGTCATGTTGTAGTCCAATTGGTTTTAATTTTTGTAATACATATTTTTCTCTAAACTCATTTTTAATCATATATTTTATGAAATTCGTAATTTTTATCAATTTTTCAACCACACATTTCATTTTATTTTATCAAAATTTACTAAAAATCTAATTTTTTTTATCCAAACAATAAAGGGGCGTAGTATCCTCGCCACATGAGATAATTATATGAAGAAATCGAATTGTGTTTGCATCAACTAGCTTCAACAAAGAGACAGTGTAGTTGATTTGATTGACTCGTGATTAACATATTTTAGCATTTCTTTCGTCTTTTTTTTAATGAGTGATTATATTATCACCGAATATAAATAAAATCTCATAAATTAATCTTATCTAGGATCTTTTTATGAAGGACTAATTGTACTGTTGGTCACCAAACTTTCATCATAACTGTGATGAGGTCACTAAAATTTAATTGGCAACAATCAGGTAGCTTAACTTCAAGTAGATCACTTTGTTAGTGCTACTACTATAGAAACTAATGTTTGTATATGTGGCTATCCACGTGGATATTTATGCACTTATATAGGGCATTGAATACAGACATTTAGGAGTTCTTATGATTAATTTTGGTATAATCTTTTGTTTATTTTGTTTGTTAGGTAAAAATGGCTGATTGGAAGTGAAATTAGAACAAACAAAGAAGCAAAAAGGGCAAAAACGAGGATTTCCAAAGCTCAGGACCTATTGCAAATAGTCATAGTTGATTCAAACTACAAAACGATGATTGAAGATCACATAGAACCAGAATGCAATTAGAAGTCAAAAGAGTGAAGTATTGAAATATAATCAAAATCTTTTCACCAATTCGAATTTTCAACAACATATTAGAGCCATTTTTCTCATATTAAACGTTCGAATTGGAAAATTTATATTTGTACAATATGTATCATTTTGAGTTAGATTTTCAATCACTTTGAATCGCCTAAATCGGATATTGAAAAATAAAGATATGACAAAAATGTTAATGGTTGACCAGGAACATAACTATGCACGATGCGAAGATAGTTTTTCTTATTTGGTTGTAACTCTTTTGAAACTTTAATTTGAACATGTTTCTTATCCTAATTTCACTTTATATAAATCAAGAACTTGGGAAAACATTCAAGGGACATCTCATATTATATTAAACATCAATTATAGCAATCAAATGGAGGCAAAATCATTAATCTTTGAAGAGAATTAAGAGGTAATCATATGATTTACATCAGTTGAAGATCTAACTTTGGTTTTGGGGCTATGAAGGGAAGGTACTACGGGATTCAATTAAAAAACCATTGAACAAACTCAAGAACTTCAAGATTAATCCTGTTTTCCTTCATCTATCAAAAAATCGGGTGAGATTCTACAAAATAATCACGATTTCTTGTAATTTTGCAGTTTTAAGCTAGATTCTCATTTACTAAGCGAACCCCTATTATGAAGTTTATAATATAATTTAAATTTTTCTACTCCAAATATATGTTTATTCTTGAATGATTGTTATAGAACATAATAGTTTTCAATTAATTAGCAACTAATTAAATTGTTGTGTGAATTTTATTGTTACCAAGAGATGCAATATGATGGATAGATAGTATGTTATAACAATCATTGTGAGATTCAATAGAGGATAGAGATGTGCAGTTCTGGTGTTCTTCCAATCACAACGGTCAAGGTGCCTATTTTGAAAGTTATTGATTGCAAAACTGGTGTTGAATGTGATATATTAGTTGAAAATTCAATCGGGATGAAATTGAATTCCCATATTATCCACCTTATTTCCTCAATCGATGAAAGGTCAAAAAAGCTAAACACCTTGTTAAAGTTTGCCTTCATTCTTTTATACATCTACGAAATAATTTGTTGTTTTAACAAAAATCCTTTCTAAAATTCTAACAGTAATCGTGCAACGCACGATCTCCACTAGTGATCATGAGAATTGAAAAGAAAAGAAAAGCAAACAGAAAAAAGATTAGTGAATTTTTCATTTTCCCTGAAAACAAATATCGTAATTCTTAATAGAATTTGCATCTGAATTATTTTATAGGGCTACTGTTTAAAAATTAGCTCAATTTCAAAATTTGGAGAGTTAGACTCACTCTATTTTTTTTATAATGAATACATTTAGCCCTTGTTAATGGTTTAATTAAAAATTAGATTTCTAATAGATTCTGATAAAAGCTGATGAAATGTGTGGCTAAAAAATTTAATAAAAATTATAAATCCCGTGATACATGTTATTGAAAATGATTTTAATAAAATAAAATGGAGAACAAACAGAGGCTTAATATGTTACAAACTTTAACACTCAACTTCCTAAAATATTGAAATCATATTTAAATTGATTGACCAAAGCCATATGAAAAAAAATGTAAATAAAAGATGGGAGAAATCAATTAACGTTTTTGGGAGAGAAAAAATGCAAAATGAAGAGTCAAAATAAAATAAAATTGAAGGGTATAATTAAGTTGGATTCAACATAACTTGTTACCTTTCTTGCTTATCATCTATTTGGTTTAGCTCATACCTAACAAAACTATCTTAAGTTAATGGGTCCTTTAACACAAATAAATTGACTTCTAGTTGCTAAGTAACCCTGGAGGTGTAAAGATGGATTGTATTGTTACTTATTCATTTATTTCAAGTTAACACACCCTATTCAATCACTTAATTAGTGATTATGAAGTGACTGAAATATCTTTACTTCATATATTATGATTGATAGGTAACTCATAACTATAGATGTCCAGACTCCAAGCCTCATACTCAACATTTCTCGTCTGAAAAGTTGACACGGTCGAACATTGTTCTTCAAATTATCCAACACGATCGTTTTATGTGTTTTTATTTGAAAAATTAACTTAAAAGAATAAAAGAAATTATTCGACTCAGCAGCCTAACTCGACAAAACTTACAGCTCTAAACACGCAACTTGAATCTTCAAAGTCAAGTTGTGCGCCAAACTTCATGGAGGACTTCTCCACAAGTGAACAAAAGTCCATTCTGAAACAGTAGTATTTAGTCAAGTAGGGAGAGAAACAAAACACCCACCATCATTATTAATACATTCGGAAAAACTTATATTTCCACAGCCCCGCCGTGAGTAGCGGGAGATGATTTTGACCGGTGATTTGAGTTTTCTTCTCAAATCTCCACCGTCAGTCAAGCCAATAAACGCGTAAATACTGGTCAAAATGGGGTCCCAAACCCATCATGGCTTGGCCTAACTACAAGAAAATGGGAAGTGGAGTTTTCACAGAGTCCAATTTCTTGTTTATGTCTATTCATATTAGTCTATAAATAGCATTTGCTATTGCAATAGATCTAACCACTTGAATCCAAGAAAATAAAGCTTTTTGTGCAAGAAACTTAGGCTCCCATTATCATCACCATGGCTTCATATCAATGTTTAAAGAGTTTGGGGATTTTTGTTCTTGCTCTAGCCTTCTGCATTCAAGCCGCACAAGGTTAGTGAATTTCTTGTTTCAAGAATTACAACACCTATTGCAGTTTTCGTCTTATACTTCAACGAATCATTTTTTTTTTTTTTTTCCTTTTAACGATTAGAAAATAGTATGTTGAGAACTCCATGTCCAGGTCACAGGTCATGTAACACAATAGGTGGGATCCATTTTTTTGACAATATTTAATTCACATGGAACCCACCTGCAAGTATCTATAGTTTTTTTGTATAAACAGAATTTTCCTTCTTAACCATACATGCCTTGTATCCATGAGCTTAATGTGAGTTGTACATTGACTTTTGAAGCCAACTGTCATATCACTTGAGAGCTCAACCTCTTTGTAGCTAGTCGTATTGACCTTGGTTACCTGATTCTAGTCAACCCTTGACTCATGAGCTCGAAGATTTGCCATGACATGGTCAAAGCAATTTCAGTTGTGCTGAACTACGACGTCACTTTGATGGTGCCAACCATTTTTTTGGGTGTAACATATAACACAATAACTATTTTTTTATAAAAAATATATATAGTATGAAATAATTGATCCCTGATCTTTCAACAAAAGCACGTTGTCACTCGACCTTTTATTATAGTTGCCCTATCAATCCAATGACAACACAGTTCAAATCTCTTTTGATTCTTTTCATCGTACATCTTCAAGATCTTTGCATAGTGTATTATTAATTCCTAATTGCAATGGATTTGCTCTTTCCTATATTTTTAAATGATATCACAGGAAAAGTATCTTGCGAGAATTTGAACAAAGACTCGTGTGCCTTTGCAATATCGTCTTCCGGCAAGCGCTGCGTGCTGGAGAAGCACGTATGCAGAACCGGTTATGAAAAATATTCATGCCGAACGTCAGAAATTGAGGCCGAAAAACTCAAGGACTGGATTGAAACTGACAAGTGTATTAAGGCCTGTGGCTTGGATAGAAATGTGCTGGGAATTTCGTCAGACTCTCTTTTGGACTCTCATTTTACCCAAAATCTATGCTCAACACAATGCTATGGTGGCTGCCCCAACATTGTTGATCTCTACTTCAATCTTGCTGCTGGGGAAGGTAATACATATATTCACACGCGCGCGCGCGGATAAGAAAGACCAAGAATACGAACTTGCAGTCAATTATCATAGATTGAAATGCAGAACAAGTTCATAGGATCCCCTTTTTACGTCCACACTGGGGCGAAAAGAGAAAAATTACTTCTCTGCTATAGAACGATGTCTTTTTTACAAATAAAATTAAACAATTAAAGCATCTTTTCAAAAAATTTGTTATCGTGCCTGACATTCTTAAGCATTACGAATTTTTTGATAGGTGTATACCTTCCCAAATTATGTGATGCAAAAGGAGCAAATGCACGTCGAGAAATGAGTGAAATCAAGAGCTCTGGATATGTAGCACCTGGCCCTGATTCAGGATTCAAGCTTGGAGATTTCATGGTTGCCCCAGCAATGGCTCCTTATTGATAAATTGCGCAGTATACGAAGGATTTCACGAGTATTACACCAAACAAGTCTAGAAATACTAGCGAGTTTTCACTTTTCACACTACTAAAAAACATGGCAACACTGATGGATATTTTCTTGATGTGTGTTTTAGAATATCATACGTAGGACATAGATCGACCACCTTGAGGTTCAATGAATAAGGTGATGATCAATACTCAATAAAAGGCATTGATATATGAAAGTTTGTATTGATAATTATTCGAACTTTTGAATAAATTTGAGTGATTATCAAATGGCAATGAGTTCTTCTGTTGTATTGACTATTGTGATATTTCATAAGTGAGAACTAAGAAACGAGAACATGGTACATTTCATGTTTTGCAAAGCTTACAAAGTTCTCTTACAAGAAACTCATGTGAACAGTTTCTTAGAGACAAATGTTAGACATAATAATGGTCTAAATTAAATAAGAAATATTGATGAAATTCAATTCTCGACCGAAAGTTGAATTATGTATTCTCCCTAAGGCTTGTGAAGCTGCAATGGGTTTGATTGAAGAGCATTCTTATCCCCAAGGGGATACGATTAGGATAATAGCTGAATTTTTTAACTTATACTAATTTTTTATATGAAATTTTTTCTTACTCATAAGCGAATTATTTACTTATAAGTAATTTGTTTACATATAAGTGAATTTTTAATTTAAAAGTGAAATCTTAACTTATAATTACATTTTTTTACTTATAAATAAATTTTAACTTATAAGTGAATTCTTTACTTACGAGTAATGTTTATTTTATATTAATTTTTACTTCCAAGTGAATTTTTTAATTATAGTTATAATTTATTTTTCACTTATAAAGTGAGATAGTTAGATATCACGAACTACGTGGAAGTTACGTGGGTGCTTCGAGGAAATGACCTCTTTTTAAACTTAAAGCCGAGTCTTCGTCCAAAGTTCGGCGATGGCAATGTCGTAATTAACAGTGTTGCTGCCGTAGATGTTTGATTCATCTTCTATCTTCAACTTTGCTACAGGCATAATCAAAGACTACTTAGTCTACATATTATATTACTTTTACTTCTACACACGCATTTCTTGACTAATGAATTCATTACAATTTTTTACCAGACACTGATGAATTAATTAGAGTTCCACATGTAAAGACTTGGTCATAACGAAGAAGACCTCAAACGTTGTTAGTGTTTGGCATGAATTTTACTTTTACTTTTATTTTATGAAGAAGAGATTTTTGCAAAAACAATCTTATCTTTTGTTAGTTTTTAAAAGATCTTCTTATTCTGAATTTTTTTTTTTAGAAAAAGCAACATCGAACCAGTTTTCACTAAAAGCATTTTCGTAAAATTAGCATTTTTTATCTCTCAAAAGCTCCTTTTGCTTTCCCAAAATTTTTGCATACGGGCCTTTGCATTTCATGCTCATCTTTTTTCAACCATACCGTATCGTGTACTTTTAATACGAAGCCCCTTTTTGAAAGGGATTAAAATTCAAGTCAAAGTCCGCAATTAATTTTAATCATATATTTCATAGGTCTCCCAACTTAATCTAAACATTTTTTTTTTTTTTGTAAATAACAATTTACTTAAATTAACTTTGGCCCCGTTTAATATACATTATTATCTCATTAAAATGAAAAATATGACCGTTATCCATCACATCAACATTTAAATTCAAATTTTTCATCTTTGTGTGAGTTCTAATAACAGCTATATTTTTCATTCTACAATAATTTGGCTCAAACAAGGGCTTTAGATTACTTTTTGGGAAATCTGCAGACACGGTACCAAGCATTTTTTATTTTTACAGACTTTACCCAAATCTTTAATTTGTGTTACCAACGGTACCAAATTTTTAAACAATTCGCACCCGAAACTAAATGGATGGAAACCGTGAGTTTGACCGTCAGTTGACTAAAAATTAAAAATCTGATCAATTGTTGACTAATTCTTAAAGGGCAAAATGATATTTTTTTTTCCTTATTTTATATAAAAAAACTCAAATCAAATCAAAAACCAAAATCCATGTCATCTTCTCCAACCACGCCCAACCCAACCCAAAATCAGACTGCCGGTACCACTACACCGGCACACCCACCTTCGCCACCGTCGCAACAATCTTCGCTCAACCTCTCAACCATCCCACATGAGAACTTATTGATTCCAGAAATGAACCATTTTTTGTTCCATTTCCATGTCTGTTGTAACCAGAATCCCTTCATGATTTCAACCTAACAAGAATCAATTTCATATCCAACCTCACGAAGAACCTTAATCCCCAAATTACCCAACTGGAATTTCAGCTTCGCAAGCCCGTCTATAGCTGAACATAGCACATGCTGACCTCCAGGAACATGGTTGTTCAATTTGAAGTCTCTATCCTTCCAAAACTCTTTCGTTCTAAGATATGGAACCGTCGTCTGATTCCCAACTATCGATAAATTGGTGGGTAGTAAGAATGTGAAGCAACTGGAGAATGATTGCTTGAGTCATAGCGTTAATGGCCACGCAGGGCTCGGTGGCTGCTCCAAATGCTTGAACAGTCTTCATTCGGTATGAAATTTCCAATTATTTCGCTTTCTAATAATTTCTGACTACGAAATTGCAAAGTATTTAGCAAAGGCACATCGAGTTGATTCACTAGAAGGGGGGATTGCTTAAGGTGAGAAGATGATGAAGCCCCAACTGATGATTGAACTCTTCAGTTTCTTCGGGTGCGACTAACGGTCAAATGGATGGTTCCATCCATTTGGATTCCAACTGCTACATTTTGAAAGGTTTGGTACTGTGGGTAGTACAAAATAAAAGTTTGGGCAAAGTCTGCAAAAATGTGAAAGATTTGGTACTGTGGCTGCAATTTTCCCTTACTTTTATGCTTTCTCACAATAGTTTCATGTACAAGAAGAAACTTCATATATTCACGTAAAAAAATACATTCAATTGTATCGTATCTTCAACCACTATTAAAACAAATAGCTCTATAAATAAAAAAGAAACTTATTGAAGACCGCGCGGAAATGAAATATTACTCAAAAATTAATTTGTCTTACTATTAAGTTTAGCTAAACAAGCGAGTATGTTCAGATATAGCATTAGTGTGAAAAACTTGGAAATGCTTAATGCAGGAAAGAGTTGCAATCTAACAGCTAAGGTGATGCGAAGAATATAAACATCTTCCCCATCAAAGAATATGACACCTTTTTT
>CAIGRL010175164.1:0-11868 GCA_903798325.1 Fraxinus xanthoxyloides | reverse complement strand
CCTCCTCATATTCCTCCTCCTGAATGGACCTTTGCTGAATGCCCAATCAACAGTTATCGCCTGGGTGAGCAGTTCTGTCCCATCCATTTCACTTATAGCTTTTTGTGCTTCCTCAAAATTCTCATATTCAATTAGTGCATAACCCTACATAACAGGTCAATGTGCCAAGTCAGTTAAAAGTACCTAACAGCAAGCCACAGCAAACTGAGGTACATAAACAAAATCTGGTCACTCCACTAAAATAATAATGACAAGCATGGGGAAACTTCTTATATGCAGACTGTTGTTCAGCAAGAATTCAGAAATCGATGTCTTAATACCAAAATAGGTCAGCTCTCCGACATGGTGACAGAATCTCCAAATGATAAAGTGAAGAACTACACAGTATTCATTTAACTAAGTAATATCTTTGCTAATGTTCTTGCCAAGGTAAAAAATTACATTTAACTATCTCTACTCTCATCCTAGGAGCAAAAAGCTCGGTTAAAATGACACACACATTGCCATAATTATGTGGAAGGTATTTCAAGCAGTGACTTAAAAAAAACAAAAAAAAAAAAAGTCCTTAGGATGTGATCCTCTGTTATGTGATACAGGAGCTTTAAGCAACAGTCAAACTAAACAAGCACAGATTGGCAAATAAGCAAAGCCCTACCTGAAATTAGATTGGCATTCCCTAAACATAACTAAAAGTTGTGGGAGGAAGTTGCAGATGTCCGGGGCAGACACACCAGTTTCCTTCGATGGCAGATGGAGTTTATTTCCAATCTACCAAGGTCAAAGGTCAAATGCAAGTCCCCCATTCAAGCCCCTGTTAAATGTTCTGATGGAATTTCCTTTCTTAGGCTCAAAAAAATCTGAAGCACAGTCATTCTCCAAAGCTGGTACTGGCTAGGTTCAATCACATCATGACTTCTAGTTTTTCTTTTTATTCTTTGTAGATCTACTTTCATTACTACCATAAATTTCTTTCTTTTTTTCTTTGCAAGTTTTTTCTTTAGTTCAGTGTTCTTTTTAAGCAAAAGAGGATGTGTGCTAGTATGTGGTTCAATTATACTAGCTCCCTAAGGGTACTCTTTTGGCATATATGTTTCATCTCTTTCTTTAAATTGAATAGCTCCCTAGTCCATACAGGACCCACTCAATGACCCAAAATATTAAATTTCTCAGGTATGCATTCTTCAGTTATCCTATTCAATTCATGGCAGGCCAATCAAAAGAAGATAATAATTCAGGCCAATCATAAGAGGTAATCCATCTTTTGTAGAGGGACAAAGGAAAATTTTAGTTTACCTTGACAAAACCCGTACGTCGGTCAAGATTTAAATGCAAATTCCTGATCTCCCCAAAATCACCAAATGCATTTTGTAGATCATCCTCTTGTGCCTCTTCATGAACTCCGGTAACCAGAATAATCCATCCTTCAATTGCTGCACAATTTCAAAACCAATTAAAAATCATCACATTCTACCTGAAATCTTCTCTAGATATCTAGAAATTGATACCATCTGATTGAAAGTGTTTGTTCAATCCGCATTATATAATAGGTGACTGACACCTAATTATAATCATAATAGGCAAAAATCTATAATAGCGTGGCAATAATTTATTACACCAAAAAAAACTCAATATTTCAAGTTTCTTCATTCTCATGAGTTAAAGAATCTAATTTAAAAGTTAACATTCATCAATGCCAGTAAGATGTCCAGACAGGATTCAATAACTCCAAGGCTTGGGAAGCACCAAGATTATGTGCCCCAAATAGTGATGTGTTATATGATGTTTTAATAAGAATTCTTAGTTTCGGTAAGTACTTTATTCAACATTTGGGTAGATATGCATTATATAATGTTTATTAGTTCGCAAACAGTAATCATACATTCACACTACTTGTTAACAACTAGATCTACAGAACCTGGAAAAAATTCAAGAAGACACAAATAAGTAAATGGCGATAGGTGAAGCCATGAAGGGGTGTAATATATCCAACTTCTATCCTAAAACAACAATGTTTTGACGGAAAATTTCATTTACATGCAAACATTTTTCTTTTAGAATCCAAAGAAGGCATTAGGATCTCGCACAAGAGAAGCATAAAACTAGAAGCAGAACAAACAGAGCCAGGTTTAGATTTCCAACTGATTCAGATAATGATACAGATCTTTAATAAGAAAAGGAAAAAGAATAAACCAAAACTATATCAAATAAAACCCTAGAGCAACTCAAAATCATTGAAAAAACCTACAAATAATAAATTTCTTCATCTTATTCAATTCGCTCTACTAATTCAGCCAAAACACGATCTTTACTCAACAAAACAGTGAAAATATTCATAATCCTCAGTTCCTTAAACTTTATAATCTCATTTGCTCTATTTCAGCTAAACAAAGACCTCTATATGTATAAGAAAATAAAAAGGAAGAACAAATAATACTCTTCAAAAATAGGTTCGCCATTGACATCAGTCCCAATCAAATAAAAATTAAATAAGTGGAAAAATCAAATGCGTATAAAAGCAAGAGTGATTTAGGTTTTAGATACTAACATCGCTCGGGACCGGGCCCGCCGTCGGAGTCGAGGGAGTCAAAGCGACCGGACATACGAGCGTTGCGTTCGGCCTCAGATGAGGCCTCACCACGGAAGCCGCGGCCCTTGGTCTTCTTAGGAGCAGAGGCCGACAAGCCGCCTGTGATGGCAGACTTAAGCCGAGGAACATTGGCGCCGCGGTTGGGAGATGACCCACCGCCGTCCCCTATATCCTCGTCCATCAGATCGTCCTCCTCCGGCTCAAAATCCACGGCCTCCGCCTCCACGTTCGCCATTGTTGCTTACTGAATTGTACTCGAGAAGAAAAATAGATTTGGTTTCTGAGCGGGGATGAGGGTTTTAATTTAGTTCTACAGTACAATTGAAAATAAATTAAAGTTTGGTAAGCCAATATGTAAATTATCTATAACTTCAAGGACCTTATGTGAAATTCTCACTCATTATCTATTGTAAATGGACTCGGGCTGTGCTGTTACAGGCCCAATGATAAAGGAATGTTGTAAAGCCCAAAAGCAAAAACTAGCCGTTACCCTAAAACATCACACTCTCTGCCGTCGTTTGAAAATTGTTTACTGCTTTCACACTGTTTCCTCTTCTTCTCTTTGTACAAAATCTTGCTATTCGAAGAATCTTGAGATCCATTTTCTTTCTGTATTATAGAGGAGAGGAAAAGATGGGCACAGTAAACAATACTCACCACCCCAACACCCTTGCAGCCGCAGCTCCGCCGGTGAAGCAGTCCAATTGTTATTTTTCGTGTTTTTGAAAATTGATAAAACAATTGCTGACCTTCAGACTGGTTAAACAAACGGCCTAGACTAGAATCGATTGACTAAGAGATACATGTAAGGATAGTCGAGTAAACAAATAATGCCTCAAATTATTTGTTGTTCAACTTTGATTGTTGTGTCTATCTTTTTGAAAGTTGATAAAACAATCGCTGACCTTTCGACTAGTTAAACAAATGGATTGGACTAGAAATGATTAAAGAAGCTATGTATGTGAGGATAGTCGAGCATACCAAGCATGCCTTATTATTTGGGGTTCAACATTGTTAGTTATTTGTCGTGTTTTTGGAAATTTTAGCGAGGGAATTGATAGAACTGCTGACATTCCAACTAGTTAAACAAATGGATTGGACTAGAACTATTAAATACGAGATGCTTGTGAACATGGTCGAGCGTGTATCAAACATGCCTTAATTATTTGGTGTTATACTTTTGATTGTTACATAACACTCACATGGTCGGAAGTGCTTGGTGTGCATAAGATATGTACATAGAGTATTACATAACACTCACATGTGGTGGGACCCACATTTTTGTTGCCTCCACCCCATGTGAGGGTTATGTACATATATTATGTACACTTATCATTTTTCTTTCATGATTTATATCTGCGTTTTTTGCTGTCATAATCACAATTCTAACATCTAGTTCTTGATTCAACTACAGCTTGCAGTCTGAGTTAATGGCCCTAATGGTAACAGTCTGTCATTTCTAGTTGTGAAGGCGAATGCATATATCTGATTGTTTTTCTTCGAATTTTCGTAGGATAAGTGGTCATCTGCCTATCTTGTCTCAACTGTTGCTCCAGAAGGCCTGAATATAGAGTTATGGATCACTCTCTACTTTAAGAAATCCAAAATAAACCTGTACAAATTCATTTGTATCCAAAAGCAGAAATCCAAAATAAACATGTACAAATTCATTTGTATCCAAAAGCAAAAATTCGACTCAATGCGTACAAACCCACAAATCTAAAAGTTTTTCATCGAACTCGTGAACCTGGAGAATCATATCCAGTGTGATCCTTTCTATGGTACATTGAACAATATTTTTACTCGTAAATGAACATAACATGACAGAATGTTTTCTCGAGTCAAGTAGATATGAAAGGAGTAGTTGAATGCATACCTGAGTTTTAAACGAAAGATAAAATAAGTCAGTTTATAGAAACAGCAGCATCCGTTGTTCAATGATCACGATTTACTTAATAATATAAAAGAAATCTAGAACAAAAGGAAGGAACATAGATGAAAAAGTGTGAAATGTGTGTTCACAGTTCATAGTGCTTTGATCTGGTTTCTGCAGAGTCGAGTCGAATGTAGCAATATCTAAATGTTCCAGAGTTCTTTACCTTATACTGAGAAAGTTAAGTGCTCGTGTATTTTACGTCTTCACTTTCCTCCTTATCATTCCTTACTTTCCCTACAGTTTTAAGTAATTCTAAGCTCCACCAAAGCTATCATGGAAAAAACTTATGTCCAGGCATGCACAAGGAAAAATATATTATTCTTGGCTTCTAAATAATAGCATAAAACTCAATTAGTGAGAGCACTGTCCATAACGGAAGAACGGTTTCCATTTAAGTTGAAGGTGTAACCAACCAGGAATGATTCCAGACAGTCACTTCAACCTTATTTCCTGTTATCAAACATTATCCAATAACGCACCTATACAAACCTCTTCTATGTCACAATTAGAAATTCAGGACACGCCAGTCAAGTTACATTCATAGCGTCATGGTTTTATCATAAATATTTGCAAATGATAATGAAAAAAATAACTAGGGAAGAAAATACAAACCTTCTAGCAGAAAGCAATGGCAGATGATGCTTGAGTTTTAATTGCTGATCTCTTGATTGTGCTCCAGTCTCATTGATTTCCATGTTCGATTTTTATCAGTACCCTGTGATTTGCAACAGCATACCAGGATTGTGTACTGAAATTGATGGAATTCACATTAGAGAAGAAACTCAAGATAATGCAGTAATATTTCTGGAAAGGAAAATTAGAAGCTAAGAATCAAATAGCAAAATTTGACTTGAGCATGCTTTGTTTTGCTCAAAAGTTACTTTTCTGGAAAGAAAGTTAAGGCCCACTGTCCAGAATAATTAAATTTTGAAGTAAAAAGAAGCAACTATGAAAATCATGTAAGGTTGTGCTTGCTTGGTAGTGCTTTTAAGTGCTTGTATACCACGGAATGTGTGGTAATAAGTGGTAGTAAGTTGTGGGTCCTATGAAATGTGGATAAAAATATGTTTGACCAGCTTAAATTTTGAACTTTGCCAGGCATGCACTAAATAACTAACTAAAAGTAAGTAGGACTTACATTTAAGCACTTCCAAACTTTTCCAGTTAATGTCATCTTCATTCCCAACTCCATGTCCATAATACAGCCTCCAGTTCATGTGCAAGGCACAAAAAGTTTATAGCATCCCTCTTACAATTTGCCAAGTGTATGACCATAAAAATCAAAGGAAGCAAATAGAAAATGTCAGTTACACAACATAATATTCATTGAGATGTCATTCAAACAAATATATCTCATATTTTCTGCGCATACAATTCTTCTTCTTCTTAAAGGAAAAAAAATCCTATTAAAGCATAGTTTATCATCAGAGTGCAAGAACTTCTCCATTCTAAGAAGACGACATTTGATATCATACTTCATCAATTAAAAATCCCCCATTGTTGTTGTGTATCAGAGTAAAAGAACTTCTCCATTTTAAGAAGACAACATTTGATATCATACTTCATCATGTTGTATGTGAAACAAGTTAGCGCATGGTCGTCAAAAATTTCATTTACTGGAAAAAATTGAAAATAAATAATATTCAGATCAATAGAGAATTTGGTATGCCATGAAAAAAAAAATTACTATACTACCACATTCGAAAAAATTGTATCCACGTTTCAAAAAATTTGAAAATGAATATAACAGATGATTCTTTATTAACTATGATCATGAAGAATTTGGTATACCAAAAACAGATCAAGTTACAGAAAAATAGTAACCAATGCAGCATAGCAGGTATACATAGAATATAGCTATGAAGGGAAGAAGAAAGAAGCAAAAAGAGAGAGAGGGAAAAAAGTAGATTTCAATGTATTCAATATTTCAATAGCTATGTCATACAAAATCCTCAGTCTTTAAGCTTAAAATTGCAAATGCAGAAGGGAAATTTCCCCAATTTAACCTAATGATTATGGAAGGGAAATGAAACAAAATACTAGAATTATTCTTGATCTTATTCTTTTGCCTAAAATCAAGTGTAATTATTACAAGTCTTTGCAAATATCCATTAGAATCTCCATCAGTAACACGGATAAATTAATAAAGCACTCAGGTACATCCTCATAAAAATAGTAGAGAACTACTAAAAGAAATACCTTCCAGGCTTTTGGCTTATAGAGTCAATTAATTCAAAAAACATACTTCAATTGACAAGGCACAAGAATACAGAAAAAGAAAATTGTCACCTGAAATGATTCAAAGAACGATGAAATTAATCCTGGATCCTTCATATTTTGTCAATAACTTGTCAACAAACCATGTGCCAAGTATCAGATGGAGGATGTACCAGCAGCTAGCTTTCCAAAACACAAATAATGCCAGATGTTGAACCATCGTGCATAAAAGCTTAACTATTAATGAGGAGCCACATGTATTCTATTAAATCTCTCATCTTCAGCGTGGATCTAACATGCAGATCAAATTCATTTTATTTATTTTTTTATCAAATGTCCCAATCATGCACAATTCATTAAAAGTTGGCAATGAGACTTGAACTCAGGTCTTTTGCTTAGCTAGGATACTATGTTGAACCATCTCGACAAAAGGCTTAAGCATTTAAAGAGAGGCTATATGTATTCATGTAAATAATTATCTTCAGCACCAGATATAGCAATAATGACTTATCAAAAACAAGAGGATATTCGAAGAAGGATAGGAGCAACAAATTAATTCTTCGCTTTCTCGGTTGCTCTAAATTGAAGTGAATCATTTGGTTTCAGCTAAATTCGCGAAAACGTTTAAGCGCCTATAGTATAGCACAATCTCTTGTATAAAGATAAGTATAAACTACCAACTCTAATCTATTTTCTCTCCCACCATAAATGGCATCGCCTGAATTCCAAAAATTGTTTATGGGGACAATTAGGATTAGTCGGGAAGAGTTCTACTGACTACAGATTACAGAAGGGTAATTTATCAAACCATTCTTCAAATGGTCATGCGTCAATGATGTAAACATGGCTTCTTCCCATGGTCAGCTTCCAGCAAAGTCTTCTCCTGTTGGAACCAATTCATCAAGAGGTCTTCCTTCCTCGCTGAAGTTAACAACTGCTGTTTTCTCCTCTGAAGTAGTATTTAAAATCCTGCTTTTGCATCACTTTCCTGTATCTGGTTTGAATCAGGAATTGGCACTGATTATTGCTTATCATGACTGTCATCAATCAAGAACGCCTCATTAGATTCTTCATTTGGCAAAAATTTCTGATCAGTAAATGTATCCTCCAAGAGGGATAGACCAGTAGATTCTTTCCCAGAGCATTTAGGCCCCACATTAATTTCTGGAAAAAGTGCAGCTTGGCTGCTTTCAGTATCACAAACATGGGGGCAAACTGGAGGGTTCTTATTAAGACACTTATGGCACTTAAATCCGATGAGCTTTTCAACTTTATCAGCTTTGAGATCAAAAGCATCTCCATGAAAAAAATCTGCAAATTGTGAAAATTGTAATTTAATAACAAACTAATTATACTCAACAAATTTGGATGACTCTTCCGTGAGCTGGTTGTGCCAAACGTCAGTCATGCATACATAAGTACATAACTATTTAAAAATGTAAATGTTATCTATCAAGAATATTAAGGGTTATTCTTATACAGGCAAGAACTCTAAAAACGATTTTACTCAGCAAGCAGTTAATTCAAGAAGGAAAAATAATAATCTTCCACAGCATACATGTGTTTATTTAGCGTAAGTATAGATAAATCAAGTGTAAAGTTTGTTACCTCCACAAATCTCACAAGAAACATAATTCAGCTCAGATTTGAATTCTAATTCACCACAGAGGCAGCATTTCGGCATACATGCGTTGGAAGTTGACTCTCCAGAAAGGACAAGAAGCAATTTACTTCTAAAACGCATCACCCTTTCATCGTTTAGCCTTCTTGACAATCGAAGACCATTCAACCAGTAACTATAATTGACCAGCGTTCTCTTCTTCTTCTGCCAACTACTATTTTTTGGCTTCTTCAGTTTGTCTTTTTTTGATTTAGCTTGTTTCCTTTTCTTCTGTCTTTTGATCTTTGCATCCAGCAAGGATGTCTTTACGACAGGTTTAGCATGCCTTGCAGAACGGCGCAGGGGTACAAGAAGTTGAACCTTTTTATTCTTTTGTGATTGCACTCGTTGCTTGCCTTTGCCCAACTTTTTCCCTTTTCTGGAGCCCAATGGCTTCAATAACTTTGATGATTTCTTACTTTTTGTTGGCTCGGACTTCCCCTTCTTAGTATCCATTTCCACAGACTTCCCATTGAGACATTTATGGCATGCATATGTGCACTGAGAGACGATCGAGCCTGCAGACTTCCTTGCATGTCTTTTATGGAAAAAGCCTGAAAATACATACAAATATAAATAAGTTGATATTTTAAGTGCTTTTTAGAAGTAATTCATAAATCATGGGAAGTCACGTGAATCAAGCATGTAGTATATCCACTATTTCAAATTAAAAACTAGTTCAATCCACAAAGATACAAATTCATATTTGTAACCCCAATGTATCTCCTTATTTTACTGTTTCCTGACATCACCGCTAGCACCACCCAACTGCTACTGGCACCTTTCTGTTGGCACAAGCATCAACTACCATCAATTTCAGACCCACTTTAAAAATCGCTAACAAACTGTAAGGCACGATCAAGCACCACCAGACCTTCAATAGCAAAGACAACCCCAGATCATAGCAAATGTAAAAAAGAAAATTACTGGAAAAACAGTTCAATATTTAAGGGAAAATATTATAGAAAATGATACACGCTTAATACAATTGACAGTTCAGGTACCTTTATTAATCATATTCTATAACTATTCCTGCATGCAGGTAGCAAAAATTTCAGTCCCAAAATGAATATAAAGCAATAATTCTGTTGAGCCTTGATAAACCAATATGACTGTATCTGTATGGGTCAGAACACAGCTCCGGTCCAAAATAATCATCATTCAGGGGTCCAACGAAAATGAACAGTTGAGATAATCTCTATTTCATGGCAAAGCATAAAATGTCTTAAGTTTATAGTGATTAACAAGTGTGCTTGAGTGAAAAAAGAATGCCAACACTAAACAACTAAATTATGCAAGTATTGGATGATTACAGTTATTTATATCAAATCCTATAGAAGCATTGCAGGCAGCATAAAAGGAGAAAATTATTTGGTATCTGATAATCAAGAAAGTCCAAAATTTTCATTATGTAACTCCAAATCAATGTGTTGATTTAACATAATTAGTTTTGCCTAAAAGTTTTTGAAAAATCAGGTTTTCAAACAGAAATGCATGGGTTCAAATTGGTCCCACTAAGCATGAAAAGAAAAAGATGAAACAGTAAGAAAGTAAACTGATAAAAGAAATTTGAATCATGTTTAAACAATCAAAATAGTTTGAATTCCTTTCTCATGCACGCTGAATTAAAAAATGATGAAGACAGAGACAGGCAGATGCAACAGTTGATTTGCCTTTGCAATATAGTGATAATCGAAGAAACACATAAACCAGAAACTCTTACTCAAAGAGAAGTCTACCTTTGCAGTACTGGCAACTCACTGCTTCCCTGCAAATGGACAAAAGAAAACCGATTGCTGAGACTGCAAATTCAGAGGCCAAAAAAAGACTGGCCAGCAAACATAACAGTTTAAGCCACACTGTTCTCTAATACTGTTCACATTAATGAAACATGGATATACATTACTTTTAAACCAGTACACCTATAATTTGCAACATAAAAGGAAAAAATTGTCCGTTCACAAATAACCTCACACCAATATCAACTCGTGTATCTATCATAAAGAAAGCCAATATGGGTACACCAACACACATGTCCAACAGAAAAAAAAAAACTTAAACATCTAGATTATCTAACTTCACAAAAGAAAATATGAATAAGAATGACTCAAATCATTATGTAGTAAAACTACAACTAAAAAGCAAGACTGCACATTCAAAAGTCTCTGCATAATATGTTTGGTTACCTTTTGATTTTACATCGAATATTAGAAGGGTCTTGTTTGTCTAAGGACAACTTGTTATCTACTGCCATGCATTTTTCCTTTCTTTGATAAAAAGATAGTCCTGTTTTTACTAAAAGAAATTCCAATATTAACAATTAATAATCATATCATACCTGACGAGAACATCTTTGTTACAGTGTCCACACTGATAATTTTCCAATCTCTCTGCTCTTGAGAAAAGGTATGAAAATCCCTTTTCCTTGAAGGTTTTATTCGTTACCACACTGTTCTCACGAAGTTTTCCAGAACATGTCTTATTTGATTTGCGAGCAATCCTTTTCTCTTCAAACATTTTCAGGAGATGCAATGGAACATGAGACTCTTCCAGCCAATATTTCTTCCTTTCACTAGAGGAATCTTCAAGCATGGCTCCATGTATCACAACAATATCAGGGATAAATCTTCTCTTACCAAAATCAAGAAGATACCTAACCACCAATCCCTCAGAGCACTTCCTACGTATAATAACTTTTTTGAATAATTTGGCTGACTTTTGGGACTCCTTGTCTGTCTTCGATAGAATTTTCGGGTTCCCAATGTCATCCCATCTGATATTTGCATCAAGCTCTCTAACCTGGGCACATGAAAAATGTCGATGACATATAACTAAATTAAGTTGCAACGCATATTGCTGCGTTCTCATCTTTTGCCCCGTTGGATGGGGTAAAATGTAGAGCCAACAGCTGTTCAGAGAACGTTTTCATCATACAGACCAAGAATCTAAACGAATGTAATTATCATAAATGTGATATTCTTTGACAGCTAGACCGAATTCCCCAAGGCCATCACTTGGTGAATAAAAATAATAAAAGAAAAGACAAGCCTTTTAGAGAGTTTGTCGCCAGCCATTATTTTACATCTAGTTGGCCTTTAGGCCAAGGTGAATGGAAAGCAAATATTGGAATGAAGGTGGGGGACATATTGAATCATGAGAGAGACATGCCTGGAGAGCAAGCTGTTCCACACTTCTTGATGTCTCAACAGAAGCTCGCCAGGCAACGCACTTACTCCTTTTTGCATATTCTCCACTCTCAGGGTAAAGGATACCTGGTATCTTCTTGCATCCACCTACAACAGTTTAAGCTTCAAACATATTCAGAAAACTATGTATTCCACAAGGATATAAGTTTAAACAGACGAATAGAAACTCCAGACCTTGTCGGGCAGCTTTGGAAGCTAAAGAGCGAGGCAAAACCTTCCAACTGAACAGCTGACGTGTAATTCTCCCACCTCTCCACCAAAA